>CAUYRT010072678.1:0-68291 GCA_963574885.1 Lepilemur ruficaudatus
GAGGGCAGGTCCTGTTACTGCCTTTTGCAGTTGGCACGATAGCACCACAATAAAGAAATAGTACCTGCTCAATAAAGATGCCGGGCGCGGTGGCTCACGCCTATAATCCTAGCACTCTGGGAGGCCGAGGCAGGCAGATCAGGAGTTTGAAACCAGCCTGAGCAAGAGCAAGACCCTATCTCTATTAAAAATAGAAAGAAATTAATTGGCCAACTAAAAATATATAGAAAAAATTAGCCAGGTGTGGTGGCATGTGCCTGTAGTCCCAGCTACTGGGGAGGCTGAGGCAGGAGGATCACTTGAGCCCAGGAGTCTGAGGTTGCTGTGAGCTAGGCTGATGCCACAGCACTCTAGCCCAGGCAACAGAGTGAGACTGTCTCAAAAATAAAAAAAAATAAAGATGGGTTGAATGAGTCAGTGGATGAATGGATGAACAAATTGTCACATTGTGCTCTGGCCTAGCCAGATCTCACCTGAGTATTGAGTGTTACATGTACACTTGTGGATGTCACACTTAGGGTGACTGGCAGATTGAAGCATGTGCATACAAAGGCAAAAAGGCACAATTTCAAGGAGTTTATCACAGTATTATTAAAAAGGCATATTTGAAACTACCTAATATCCATCAATAGGGAAATTAAAAAGCAAAATTATGTTAAAACAGTAGAATATTATGTGGCCATTAACAAAAATCATGTAACTCTGAATACTGCCATGAAACAATCTGCAAATATTAAACTCTAAAAGAAAGTTGCAAAGAATACATAGAGTACAATTCACACATATGTGTGTACGTATTTTTTAAACTCCACAGAAATGTATACATTTCCATTTGTATTGTATATCCACAGAAAAAGTCTTCTAGACATATATACACTACGCTGATAAGAGGAGCTACCTCTGGGAAGACACCTGAGACTGAATAAGGATAAACAGTCTTCCTTTCTCTATTAGTAAATTTTGTACAAGAAAGTATTCATGTATTATATGTATAATTGTTTTAAGGAAGGCAATCAGAAGTACATGTGGAATTATGTATGAAATTCAGGATATTTATACAGAAAAGGGAACATTTTGGGATGATGACTCTTCTCAAACACCAAATGAAAGGGGTAGACCCAGCCCTGAAGCAGAGGTCGGCAGAGTGATCGCGGGCGGGACGGGGCCTCACATGTCAACCTGCGTAACCTGGGTTGTGCTGCCTTCTAGGTAGGGAGTTCGAAATTCCAGGAAGAGCTCTGGCAGAGATGTGGGGCCACAGGCCGTCTGATGGGGTGTCAGCAGTAGAATTTGTGTACTTGGGATAGATTATACTAAATCACCGGTTCCTGGGCTTTTGAGGTTCATGACAAGTAAATGTTTTCTTTTTGAGAGTTCAGAAAGGGTTGTTTTATTTTGCCAAATAAGAATATTAAAGATATTCTTAATATTAATAGATTAATATCATCTACTCTGTCATTTCATTACACACAATAAATATTTTAACACCAAGAAATGCAAAATTCTCAAATTATAAAATAATTAGCTTTATAAAAATTCACTACATTTTAAATTCCACCGCAGACGGTGAAGACTGAGTCGTGAGACGCTGCATCACGAATTCGTAATGCACCCACACACGGATAACAGGGAGACGAAGCAAGCCCCTGTGCCAGAGCGGTAGGGATCTGGAGGACACCCCCGAGAGCAGCAGACAGATGGCCTCGGGGACCCGTTAGCCTTGCGTCTGTGTGTGTCGGGCTCACCTCAGGGCTAGAGGTTCAAGCCAAACTTGTCTCTGCAGCTTATGAAGAATAAAGTCACAGGGCTATCAGGATCACCGGATGTCTCCCGCCACAATGTTTCCATTAAGATGGTCAGGTGAGGGCAGCCCCAGGACAGCCACGTTACTTCCTGAGGGCCCCGTTCTGGGATAGTTGGCTGAACGACCTACCGAGCTCACACTGGGTTGGTCAGAGTCCTGTACACAGACACCGGGGCCCGAGATGCCAGGCCTAGCACCCAGCAACCACCAAGCCAAGGCCGAGATGCCTCTGTAAATAGCTCCCAGGCCCAGCCGGCAAGTGGCGGAGTTGAGAAATATTTACCAGAGCCCACTCCACACTTCATTTGCATAAAGCCAACAAGCTCACCTTTCTGGGAAAAGGGGTGAGTTTTTGTGGATCACTGGGTATAAGAAAATATGACAGGGATCAGAGAGAAGCACAGAGAACAGAGGAGATGGGTGTTGGTAGCCCCAAGTGTGGAGGGGTGAGTGGGTAGGTGCGTAGAGGTTCAGCCCAACTATCCATCCACGTGTCTATTTAGGAAATACTTACTGAATGTCTGCTGTGTGCACTGTTCACTAAAATAAGCACAGTTTAGGCCCTTTACTCAAACAGTGCATTGCCTGGTAGGGAAAGTGTGCCCACGAACACAGACACACACACGCGCGCGCACACACACGCATAGTAGAAGACTGTCAAGGTACAGGAGGAGGAGGAGGTGGTCCTGGAGGCCACCTGAGAATGAGACATTTGAACTGAGTTTGGAAAGATGAATGGGCGCTTGACAGGGAGATGGGGAGGCACAGGGTGGAGGCCAGGGTCAGAATTCATGCAAAGCAGAGTCAAGATGCTACATCTGTGATCCTCTCTGCCTCCAGGACCCTCATTCCAAAGAAGATTTTCAATGGTTCTCAAGAGCACCCAGGTAGTACTTGGAAGTCCTTAGAACCAGGGGAAAGAGGGGAACTGGAGGCCTCTTGGGAAGTTAGACCTCCCAGATCCTAGGACCGCAGGGGCCTGCCTGAGCAAGACGGTGCAGCCCACTGCAGGGACACCGGGCTCATGCCGAGTTGCCACATCCTGGGCAAAGTCATGAACCACAGGCACTGCTGTTCCCCACCGTGCTTTATGCCAGAAAAGTGCCCACTCCTCCCAGGCCATGTGAGCAAGGCCAGGCTCCGGGAGTGCCCCTTCAACCAGGAAGCTGCCCTCTTCCCAGGCTGCTAGGCCGACTGAAAGGGGAAGCACCAAATCCTCAGAAAGGAAGTTGGTTCTAGTTCATGTCAGAGTCCAGCTCTTTGCCTTCAGGCAGCTTCATACTTCCCCCTCCCAAGGAGAGTAGCATTAACTCTTTCTGGCCTGGCTGCTCTTGCCTTGGAGTCCAAGTTCAGCCCAATCACTCCTTTCAGCCAGGCTTGTGAAGGGCCCAGCCCAGAGCCAGGAACACAGAAGCAGTCCACACTGGCGTCTGCAGGAACCAACGTTTACCCCCCGTGACTCGGCATCCAAATCATCCTAGGCCTCAGTCACCAGCTATATAAGTGGTCTGCAAAACCTACTTCCAAGCCCTTGATGAGCCCTTCCACAGCAATAGCCTCGGTTAAGTTTAAAAAGTTCCTTGTTAGGATCCCACACTTTGAGATGTCATCGAGGGGGAAAAACATATAAACATAAAAAGATGAACATATAACTTACTTTAAGCAGACTCTATAGATAATGCCTGGTTCTAACTGCCAGTAAAAAGGCGTTCTTTGTTCTCTGAAAAGATTCAGCCTCGTATTTCTTTAAATGAAGGCTCTCTTGATGAAGGGAAATAAGATTTCATTTGTGAAACTTTGATTTGTACACAACATTTCAAAACCACCCTGTTAGGTAGAATGAGGCATGCCTGTGCTTTCCTGGCACAGACCAAGTCTGGCATGTCTTTCTTATTATTGCTCTAGTAACGGGCTGAGTCAAGCACAGAGCACAGGGAAGGACGCTCAGAGGAAGGCCAGCAGGGAGGGGAATCTGAGCAGAGCTGCCATCTGGAAAAGAAGGAACCAGAGGTCTCCAGAGCCTCCAAAGGGCAAAGCTAAGAAGAAAGGACAAACTGGAGCCTGATGGATATGAAATGGGGGAACAGGATCCAATGGTGCTGCAAAATTGTCGCAACAGCAACAGAGATAACTCACGTTTATTGAGTGTTGACTAAGTCCCAGACACTTAACACTCAACATCTCATTTAATCCTCCTCCTAACAATATCATAAGTAAGGTTCATGCTATTTTTCCTCCCATTTTAAAGAGGGGAAACTGAGGTCTGGCGAGCATAAGTGACCAGGTTACACAGATCCTGTTGGTGGAGCTGAGACTCAAATCTCTGTGCGGTGCCAGAGTTAGACCTACAACCACCACACTGTCCTCTGCAGGGCTGGAAGCAGGGACATCCTGAGCAGTCCGTGTTAACAAAGTCTATGGGAGGAAATATCAGAAGATGCCAGCATAGGGGAGGGGCTGCCAAGAAAGAAAAGCAAAACAGGATGTGAACTAAGGATCTTCAGAAGTTGGAAGCCAAGAGGGTTTTGGTGGCCATGCATGGGAGAGGGAAGGAAGTCTCCACACTTGATCTGAACACAAGCAGCAGAGGTCCAGGGGGCTACAGGGACAATGATGGCAAGCGGTGATAAGCGGAACAGGCTGTCTTCAGAGACAGCAGACCAGCAGCGAGCACAGAGCCTGTGATCAAGCAGCCACTGAATGAAGACGAGTGGAGTGAGTCCCAGCCCGCCACTGATTCGCAAGTCACCTTACCATTCTGAGCCGCAATTCCCTTATTTGTCAAATGAGAATAGTAACACCCACTGCACATAGTTCTTGTGAGGGGGAAAAACCTTAAAAAAGTATAATACTTTGTTAAGTTATCAAGCACAGAGGGACATAAAATGAAATGTGACCTGGTATTAGGTAGGGAACCGTACAGCACCTGAGTCTTGAGGGCGGCCTCCTAAGCCACTCGAGGGCTGGACTAAGGGGAAGGAATTTTGAGGTGGAAAAAGTATATTTTCAGCTGAAGCTCTGATTCTAAGAGAAGTTGACTTTCTGCTTACTAGAGCTGCCTTGACAGCCCTCTCTGACTCCGGGGCAAAGAGAAAGCCAGGTCCCGCCTCTGCCCTGCAGGCACACACAGACACACTCCCCTCCCCGACCCTGCTCATACACAGGCCCAGGGAGGCGGCCTCGCACAGGGCCAGGGGAACCCTCTTTGGGTGGGAGCCCATCTCCACCCCACCCTTCACCTGGCAATGCTTCCCGAGCTGGCCGTATATCTCTGCCGTCCGAGGCAGCAAGCCCCAGTGACAAGAGGTCTGCGGGAGTTGGTGTGCGTGAGAGGACTTGGGAAACCTGCAAAAATACTGGACACGCATTGAATGCGGGGCTCTGGGTAACATGAGGTCATATCTCATTTGCAGGAGCTCATGTGCATGCTCTTCCTCCTTTTTCTCAAAAGCAGCCTTGTGCCATGGAAAGTCACACACGACTGTCTCACATCTGAGCTCCACCTTGGACTAGTTACTTAACCTCTCTGAGCTATAGTTTCCCCAGCTATAAAATTCAAAGAAGAATGCTTACCTCACCAGGCTGTTGTAAGGATTAAGTAATCTCAAATAACATGTAACCTATGTAAAGTGCCTGGCACATCGCATCAACCTTGGTTTGAATCCTGGCTCTAAGCAAGTCACTTGACCTCTTTGGCCTCACTTTCCCCGTCTGTAACATGGGAATTATAAAATCTACAGCTCTGGGTTACTGTAAGGTTTAAATGAGATACTATTTGTAAAGCATTCAGCCCAGTGGCTGGTGTAAACTAAAGGCTCAATAAATGGTATTAACTTTTCCTGATATTGTTTGGGGCCAAATCTGGCATCCCTTTCAAGACCCCTGCTCCAAAGAGACTCCTGCGTGAGAGGGGGACAAGCTGGCCTGATTTTAGCCTCACCAGCATCTGCATCTGTTAGAGGCAACTCGCAGAATCCCCAAAGAGAACCTACATTTGGACCTCTGCAGAATCAGAGAAAAGACTGGGACCTCCTTCTCTCCCTTCTTTGTCCTTACCGCTCTCCACCCCACACCTGGGCCAAGAGGAACATTCCGTCTCCAGTCCTTGTCCAGAATGCATGCATGGGCTCATGCCAGTGCTCGAGCCAGAACCAGCTAGGCCCCGGATCCCAACCCACAGAGGGGCTCTTTGGTAATGTTTGGGGTGGTCTGGTAAACTAGCAAGTGCTGGAGATGGGCTTGTGGAGAACCAGACAGCGGCTCCGTTCCTCCCTGCTGTTCACCATCCAGCTCTCCATGAGGCTTGGTCCACCCAGTACTGGGGCTGCTGCCCAGGCTGCAAACAGGAAACAGTTGACACCTGAGCCTCAGGCCAAAGCACCAAGTATAGCTGGCAAAGGAGGACAAATCTCACCTTTCCAAAAACAAATACATTTACCAACTGCTTCCCCGCCCAAGCTCGTGGAGGATGCTGGGACTTGGATCAGGAGATGATGGATCCCAGAAAAAATTGAATTTCTAGTAGTATCTGCAGCCCTCTAACCTGGTGCAAGTTCTGAGTAGCCACACAAGAGAGGAGAGGTAGAGAAAATTATGGGTTCCCATTCATCAGAAAATAATAAGAGCTAATGTTTATTGGTTGGTTACTATATGCCAGGCACTAATCCAATTACTTTATAGATCTTAACTATATTAATTCTTGCGACATCCCTAGGAAGTAGATACTATTATTGTTCTCATCTTCAGAGGAGGAATCTGAGGCACAGAGGAGTTGGCAAATACCAGCAATCTGGCTCAGCCACTACACCACATGGCTCCTCCCAAGACAAGCAGGGCAGTGGAGTACGGAGAACCCCGTAGTCGGGAGTACAGCAGGCCTGGCTTTAAATCCAGACTTCTCTTTTTATGAACAGTATGATTACGGGAAAATTTCTTAAACTCTCAGTGCCTCAGTTTGCTCTTCTGTAGCATGGGAAGGATACCAGCTACCTCATAGGGGTGCTATAAGTATTGAATGAAATAACGTATGTGAAACATTTGACGCTCAGTGCCTGGCATGCAGTCAGAGTTCAGTAAATACTATTATTATTGCCTTGACTACAATGGGGAAATCATTTCGGAGAATGGAGTCCTTTAATCTTGCCAAGTATCTCCTGCCTGAAAATTCTGCTCCACATCCACCTAGGCAACTCCATCAGCCCCGCAGTTTCCCTGTGGAGGTGGCACTGGTTTGCACACCCCCTGCTCTGGCATGTGTAGGAGCTTTTCAGACCTGTCTCCTGAGTTGGATAGTCAGTAAGTTCTGAGGGCAGAGGCTGTTTATGTCTTTTCCTGGTGCCAGGGTGAGCCTCCATTTTCCCCGTCTCGTATTTCTATACGGAAGGTCTCCAGCCTGGCTCTCTGCCTCCTGGTAAGAGTGACTTAGCTCCTGGGAGGGTCGAGGTCAGCTGTTCTCACTGGGGATGACAGCCACCCTGGGAGACGTTTTCTGAAATCTGTGCAGTGGTATCTCTGGCTATCTTAGTAATTAGAAGGCTCAGCTTGCATTTATTGGGCAGAGGGCAGCTATTCTAGACACCTTGCACTGCAGAAGACAGTACCAAATAACAAGCACATGTTCATGCCTCCTATAACTTTTATACGACTTTCAAATGCTCCGTGGGACGTCTATGTGGGTGAATAGCTTGCTTATAATCATATAAGCCCCAAAGCCACTTCCACTTTTATGTAAACACAAAATATCTTTTGCATACTCTTAATATGCACTTTACCCAGGGATGCCATTTTCTGTGTTAATTGAGGAAAGATTACATTTTGTTTGGAGCCTTACCAAGAGTTGTTGAACAATTTGGAAAATCATGGCTTTTGAGCTGCCAATATAGCGTACTAATATCCGTCTGTGTTTGTGTCTGTCACATTCACAGAGGCTTACGGGTCTTACTATCTCATCACACCTTTTAGGGGAGTGTGTCCAAGGATTTACTTGCTGAAATACATACTACGTATTAAAAATTACTTTCCTTTCTCCTTTTTTATCCAAATCAGAGCATTTTATTGATTTTTACTTATGTTTTCTATAAACTTCATTTTAGGATATTAAAGGAGCTTTACAGAATCCTTGTTACAAGAGACAGTGGCTGAGAACAACAGGTTTAGAAGGAAGTGGGGGGTGTGGCTTGGCTCTTTCTGGGCTTTCTTGCAGACCTGCCTGTCGACTAGGAAGGTACTTTTAGGTGTGTTCTCTGCCAGCTCTATCTGTGCCTGGTGGATGCATGTTTAATTCTGCACTGCAGTCTTGGAAACCCCACTGTGGCCATACATCAAAACCGTATCTTCAACATAGGACTATCTGTCAGGCTCCTGCATCTGTTTTTCAATTGCTTTGGTACCTTGGAGGGAAAAGAGAAGAGGGCTGTTATGGACTGACACCCTAAAACCCAACTGTACAGTTGGTTTGTCGGCTTATCTTCCTCCTCTCTCTCTCAGCGTGCCACTCCACCCCTCAAATCCTGCCTCCACCCAAAAAGTACAGGACCGGAAGCTGGGCCCTGCAGCAGAAGGAAACCGTCCTCAGGGGAATGAGAGTCTTGTGGTCCTTACTGCTCGCGTTCCCAGGTCTCTCACAAGGAGGTCTCAGAGTCTCTCTCCGGCATACTGGACCCACTACCCGAGGCTCTACTCGCCCTCACGGCTCCCTCGGACCCCTGACCCAGCCCACTGACATTAGTACAGTCAGGTGCCTGCTTCTCCTCTGCGGCAGGGACCATGGCATGCTCTTCTCTGACGTCCCAACACCCAGTTAAGAACAAGCACAGTCTATTAACTCCCTCCCTTGCTCTCTCAGGCTTAGCTGCTCTGGTTCCTGCTTCCCTGACATTGCTTCTGGGGGTCCCCAGGAGATGGGGGTTTCTGGGCCGTCACCGCAGACCCTCACTTGGCAGCTTGAGAGCCTGGTGCTGCCGCCCCTGCGTCTCCCCCATGGGCCTCCCTGGAGAAGCCTCGCTGCCATTCTGGATGCGCAGAGACCTTTCCCAGGCTCTATCCTGTTGATTCAAGAGAAGAAGCCCCAGCGAGTTCATTCAGTACAACAAATCAATGCGTAACAGGAGCAGCCAGAACACTGGGCTAGCTGCTCTGTCACATTCAAGAAAACAATGAAGGAAAATCCCAGGCAGCTTAAAACTGAATGCTATTCCAGGGGAACATGGGGGCAACTGCTCTGGCTGGGCTGGCGTGGATCAGGGAGAGGCGTGGGAGAGCCATACCTGGGTGCAGGTGAGCTCAGAATGCTGGCAAGCCTAGGACAGAGGGAAAACCTCAAGCCACTGATTCTCAGCTCTGGGGGCAGGAAACTTAGGGACAAGGCCTTCTTCTGGTCTCACAGAACTTTTGGGGCGTCTTCAAGCAAGAGAACATTCAGCAACATACATGAAACACTGCCCTGATCTGTCTGGTGGAAGCCTATGGCCCTAGATGATGACAGATCCAGAAGTCACCAGAACAGAGTGGGTGTGAGGCTGCCCAGGTGTGCACCTGTCACTGTGGACCCCTCAAGCCCCTTTAAACCAATCCTACCTCCCCATGTTCTGAAGGTAGTTATTGGCCCACAGAGCAGGACATGCAGTGGAGAAACCTCATGACCGGGAGAGCTACCCCTGGGCACCTGCCCTCACTGGTAGGGCAGTTGGCCCTCGTTCCCTCTCATAAGAGCCTCCCTCCTGTTCAGGTTGAACCCTCCACTGGGTCCCTCCCTCTGCCACCACCACGTCCTCTTTCCTTTCTCCCACACTGCATCTCCTGTCTCTCCCAGGCCCACACCCACTCAAGTCTCCCTCGCCCCAAAAGCCTTCTGTTCATACTCTCTCCAGCTTAGCCCAGCACCCCATCCCTTTACCATCCTATTCCTTGGACAGGAATCCTACCACCAAGTCGCCATCATTTCCTTAACTCCTACTTGCCTCGCAACTGCAGCAACCTGGCATGCACCCTCACCATGGACACGACAGACACTGTAATAAGGCCATTGCTGCTGCCTCACTGCCAAATCCACTAACCCACTCGTAGGCTTCAGACCCTACAATATCTCTGTGCACTCTGACGCTGTTGGCTAACCCCACCTCCATGGAAATCTCTCCTTTGTGGGTGTGGTTCTCCTCCTGCCCCTTTAACCGGTCCTGCTTATTCTATAGACACCCACTCCTCAGCCTGTCCCTTAAGTGTTCCTTCCCCTCCAAGTCTGTCCTTGGTCCTCTTCCCACTCTGCACACCCTCCCTAGGTGACCTCATTCTCTCTCATCACTTCACGTAACATGATTCAATGATGACTCCCCAGTATGTGTCTTCAGTCCTGACCTGTCTCCTGGGTTCCTGATCCGAGTTTCTGACCATGCACTGGGCACCTATAGCTCATTACCTGTCCTTGTTTCTCCTCCCATCATCTGGACAAGTTTGCCTGGTCTCTGCTTGAGGTCCCACTCATGTTCGGCATCCCAAGCTAGAAATCTCAGAATCATGTTTGACTCATCTCTCTCCTTTGCTGTCCATGTCCAACCTATTGCCAAAACCCTCCTGATCTTCTGGGAAATCTTTCTTAAAACTTGGTCTCTCCATGCCTGCTGACACAGTAATAACAATAGCAGATACAGTGTGTATGGTCTACACACTTGTCTAAGAGGCATGTACACACTCTCATCTGACCCACACAACCACCCTGTGAGATAGATGTCATTATTCTCCCACTTTACAGATGAGATTGAGGCACACAGGAGTTGAAGAGCTTGGCCAGGGTCCCATAGTCAGGCAGTGAAGAAGCCAGGATCCAAACCAGCAGTCTGGCTCTCAGTTTGGTGCATAACTTCTTTGCCGCGTCCCTGTCCTTAGCGTTGCCCGCGCCTGCCCACCACCACAGCATTTCATCGGGGCTCCCTTGCGTTCCTTCATCCACCTTCCCCTGCTTCCCCACCCACACCCTCTCCAGTGCTCCATTAAATGAAACGAGTCATGCTCGGAAACGCCTAGTGGCTCCTCACTGCCCACAGGATAAACTCCAAACTTCTTTGCTCAGTGTCCAAAGCTGTTTATCATTTGGCCCAACCCACAACCCCAGCCTCACGGTCCACCGGCTCACGCCACGCCACGCTTCTCGCATTTCACCAGAGCCGTTCCCTCACAGCAGCGAGCCTTCATGCTCACCGTCTCCTAGGCCTGGAAGATTCTTGCCAACCCTCTCTGTCAGTCAAAGTCCTACTCCTCCCTTGCCACCCACTTCAGACACCATCCCTTCTGTGATGTCCTTGAGCAGTATCCCAGAACTCGGCATTCTTCCAACTCTTAGAGAATTTGCTACGCAGTGTTGCAATTTGTGTTCTTACAAGTGATGCCCCTGTAGCTGGCACTTAAGAGTGGCTAAACATGCAAAGCATGGAGGGATGGCCCCAAACCTGGCCTGCTGGGTCCTTCTGTTTCTGCCCCTATATTTCAAATGATTCTTTTCGCTGGATCACGCAAGATCATAAAGGCTGGAAAGATTCCATGCGACATAGTTCCCCTCACTCCCTACAGCGCAGGGTGACTCTCTTCCTCATTTCTCTTCAAAGAAAAAAAAAAAAAAAGGAGAGTGGAAGTCAGAGTCCAACCAACCAGTGAAAATACGGCGTGAGAAGAGTAATGGCGCCCCACCTACCACACAGAGTGTGTGGGGCCTTGGAGGTCATCTCATCCAAACTTCTTCATTTCATGCATGAGGAAAGGGAGGCCCAGAAAGAAGAGCTTTGCACAAGGACAGCAACTAGTGAGGGGCAGACGGCGTTGGAACCCAGGACTTCTGAGTCCCTATCGAAGGATCTGGCCTTAGCCTGTTGCCTCTCAACTCTGCCTCATCTGTCCCAGGGACTGAGAGGCCCTTGATCTTCCCACAGTGATCCCTCAGACAGGCTCAGGCTGCCTTCCTGGGACCAGGAAGCTACCAGGCCCGACATGGAAATTTCCTGATGAGTCAGCATTTCTTGCTCACGCAACTTTAAAACTGCAGCTTGCCCAGCACCTGGCTGCAACTCCCAATCGCAGCACTAGTGTGGGGCCTCCCAACACAAGCTTCACTGGGGCAGGGGCTCTTCCTTTGCCCCCTGCATCTGCCAGCCCCTTGTCTGTGTCAGACACAGAGAGTGCTCCCACATGACCATTCTTTCTTCCCCTCTCCACTCCCTCTACCTCCCATTTCCTCCCAGTTAGTCACGGTGAGGTCACACTCAGGCTCTGGCTCCAAGGCTTCTCCCCAGGGACGATGGGCACATACAGGGAAAGGGGAGAGTACAGCAAGGTATCATGGGAAAATGGGCTCTGCAGTCAAAGAGGCGTGAGTTCAAATCTTGGCTCAGGGCAGGGCCTGGTGGCTCACGACTGTAATCCTAGCACTCTGGGAGGCCAAGGTGGGAGGATTGCTTGAGCTCAGGAGTTCAAGACCAGCCTAAGCAAGAGTGAGAGCCTGTCTCTACTAAAAATAGAAAAAATTAGCCGAGCATGGTGGTGCATGCCTGGAGTCCCAGCTACTCAGGAGGCTGAGGCAGGAGGATCACTTGAGCCCAGGAGTTTGAGGTTGCTGTGAGCTAAGCTGATGCCACAACACTCTATCTAGGACAACAGAGTCTCAACAAAAGGAAAAAAGAGTCAAATCCTGGCTCAGCCAGCTGAACAACTGTGTGACCTTGGTCAAGTTATTTAATCTCTCAAATCCCTCACTGAAAAAGGCAGGGCTGCCTGGGAGGCAGTTTCTTCACCTGTAAAATGGGATTAACAACCTTTTCCTTGCTGGTTTATAGTGAGAATTAAATGAGATACAGTGCCGAGAGAACCCTGCCCAGAGCCTGGCGGTCATCCAGCGTGGGTCGCTCCCCTGCCGAGGAGTGTGAGGGCGCGACATCGAGCCGGGGCCTGCGAAGCCCAGGGTGCCCACCTGCAAGTGGGCTGGGACAAGCGTGGCAGGGGAGAGCTCCGGGATACGTGTGTAAATGAGTGTGACTGGGCTGAGTGTCTCTTCCTCCCAAATTCCCCCCACCCTCTCTAAAGGAAAGACCTGTCGTGTCTGTTCTTGTCGGTGATGAGAGCTCCAAACCCCTCCCAGGGGTGGGAGGGAACAACCCACCCCACAAGCCTCATCCAAAGGAAACAAACTCGAGTGAGGCCCACTCCCGGCAGAGGCCAGTCTGTGGGGAAACCACACCCCAAAAGATGTTCAAGGGGCAGGGGCCTCCCTGCAGGCTGCCCCTGGCCTTGTCTCCAGCACGACGGTTTCTCAAGCAGCCTCAGAGAGATCACACAGGCAGACAAACCCATGGGGCCTGTGGAGCTGGCCACCTCCTGGCTGAGCTGTCCTGGCGTGGGACACCCTGTAGCCGTGGTATGGGGCAGGCTCCTCCCCGAGTACTTTGTCTAGGGGCCTGGCCCAGGGAGAGGTGGGCCCTCGGCTGGGGAATCCTGAGTCCTTGAGGCAGAAAGCACAGGGCACAGCCACACCCCAACCTGCTTAGGATCAGATCACAGAATCCTTCAAGATCACAGAATCCTTGGGAATCTCCTCCAGCCTCCTGCTCTCAAAGCATACCGGGCCAAATTATCTCTTAGATAAGAATCTGTCTCACATTTAAAACCTTGAGTGAGAAGCTGATTCCATAGTTTCCCTCCCTTGGTAGTTGTTCCAGTGTTTAATAAACTGCATTAACTGGAAGTCCTTCCCCATAGCTAACCCAGATCTCTCCTTAACTGAAGACTATCGCTGTTTTAGTTCTCAAGTGGAGAGGCAGAGTAGTGGCCTTCATTTGTTAGCAAATTTCTCAGCCTTCCTGATGAATAAAATTGCAGAATTTGCCTGCCTAAGAGGTTTTGGCTTAGGACTCAAGATTATTCCTCTCTCTGTGAAGGATACACCCAGAATTCACAGCCTTTTAGGAAATGCTGACTTCAAATCACCCTACAGATAAAGAGGAGAACATACATCTGCCTTTGGCCTCCAACCCATCCAAGACTTCCATCTACACCTGGATTCAGAATACCAGAATCTAGGGGAGGAGCCCCAGTGACTACCCAGTGCACCCCTACATTGGCATTTCCTTCCCTCCCCTCTTGCTGTCTCCCTCTCCCTTTCTCCACCCCACTCTTCTCTGCCTAACAAATTCCTAATCATCCTTCAGAGCTAGAGTCAAATATTCTCTCCTCCATGAAGTCTGCTCTGAGCTCCCAGGAAGAATGAACTGTTCTCATTTCTATCTGATTCCATGCTTTCTACACATCTCTAGTAAAGCATAAATGAGATCGTATTATAATCATTCACCTAAGAGTTTCTCTCTCTCCCTTTTCCCCCCCTCTATACAACCGCCCCTCTCCTCACACTAGACTTTCAGCTCCTTCAGGGTACAGACTGTGTCTTAATTTTCTTTCTGTTCCCACATCTGGCATAGTACAGGTTCCCCGCCCCCCCAACCAAATTTATGGAATAAATTAATTTTTCAGCTGGGAAAACTCAGACCAAAATTATTAAATAACTCGATCAAGGTTATACAGTTAGTAGCAGAAATAGGACCAAAATCCAGGCTTTCTGACTCTAATTCTTACCCCTCTGCCTCACTCTAGAGTCTCCCATGATTGCTTCCTGCTTGGCTCCAGCTTCGACTTTCTCCTCCCAACAAGCTCTCCTACTCCTCCGTCTGCTTCAGACATCACCCCCGTCCCACTTCCCACCCCAGGTCTTCCTATCAGCCTCTAACCTCAGGGGCAAGTCCTCTCCCTCAGCTTCACCCTTCTCTCTCCACATCCACATCCATCCATCCGGCAATCTTTCCAACACCACCTTTCCCTGCCCTTAGCCCTCCCTAAGCCTAACCTCACCCAACTCCGTTTCCTTTCATAGCACCAAGCTTGTGGCTACGTTGTCCTCCTGAGCCTGGTTACATGCTTCCTTCTGTGCTCTTTCTGCTTGTTCCTGTTTTTCTTGTTATGTTCCCTATCTTCTTCCTTTAAATAAGGAATTCCCTGAGGAAACCCAGGCATTTCACCCTTTGTGGCTCCAGGAATTCTTCTGTACACAGTCCACGCAGGCTAAGCTTCAACAGGAAAAGAGCTGTCGTCTTAGATTTCTGCATCCCATCTGGCATGCAGCTCACCCTAAACAGGTGTCCATGTATCAGAACTCTTTTGAGGTGGATACTGAAGAGACATTGGATCATGGGTTGGGGTGGGAGGTTAGACTCAGGGTCCTTTAATCCCGAAAGCTTGGAGTTTATGAATCAACACCCCACACTGTACTTAATCTTTGTATTCTGCACACCTGACTTATTATAGGTAACTCTCAAAATTTATAGAAGAAACATTTTCTTCTGACCCAAGTTCTTACCTGCCTGTTGAAATCTAGGCCATTTCGATCATTTCCTGGAAGAGATTAGAAAAAAAAAAATTAGTTGCTTGCAGGATTGGAAGACGCTGAAGCTTAGAGAAAAAATAGGATGTTGAGTGTGTCTTTATTTCAAAAAAGAGCATCAGCTTCCCCTGCAGCCAAGATCCTTCTCCTCCTGTTTCCTGGAAATGTCTTTTAAAAGTCTCCTCCAAGGAGGTTGGCAGCCAGGGAAAGAGTCGCTTTGGAGGGCAGGCTGACTCATCCAGGGTCAGAGCAATCAGAGCCCAGTGGGAGCAGGGCTCGCGGTACCAACCAGAGTGCTTGTTCTGCCCTTGCCTTTGTGCCTGCGCTGCGCCCCACAGACAGCAGCTGCTGCAGCTCTCCATGGACTCAGAGACCAAGAAGCGACCAGCCATGAATCCTGCAGGAATTGCCCTGCAGCAAGAAGCCCCCCACTAGCCCAGCCCTCCAGGGGTGATGATGCCTAAATCACATCAGGTAGACAGGTGTCTGTTCTGTTTTTTCCCCTCTCTCAATGTTTATTTCTTATTTTGTTCACCTTTATTCTTTTATAATAAATGTAGGTCTGAGAAAGTAAATCTGTGCTTAACAGAAAAGGCTTTGGTACAAAAAAGTCTAAAGTAGTAAAAAAAAATTGCTCTGCTGAGAGGCAGCCATAGTTAAGCTTTTGAATATTTTATGGTCTTTCTTATAATTGTATTTCTTCATGGATGTATACCACTCTGTATACATTTTAACCCTGCTTTTTCCAGTGAGCAACATAAGTATTTCTGCTACTCTACTAAGGAACATCATGAATATTAATATTTCTCCTATGCTTATAAACATCTTTTTTTTTTTTTTAAGATAGGGTCTCACTCTGTCCCCCAGGCTAGAAGGCAATGGCATGTTTATAGCTCACTGCAACCTCAAATTCCTGGGCTCAAGTGATCCTCCTACCTTAGTCTCCCCAGTAGCCGGGACTACAGGCATGTGCCACCATGACTGGCTAATTTTCCTATTTTTTAGTAGAGACAGGGTCTCATTCTTGCTCAAGCTGGTCTTGAACTCCTGGCCTCAAGCAATCCTCCCACCTCAGCCTTCCAGAGTGCTAGGATGACAGACATGAGGCACTACACCCAGCCATATAAACATCATTTTTAACGGCTACATAATATTCTATTACATGAGTGTTCCAAGATTTGCTTAAATATATACCTACTGTTGGTGGAATCATTTCCACTCTTTGCTATGATAAAGTTTACTGTTCACATAGATCTCCAGGACAGGAGCTGCCACACAACTTTCCTTTGAATCCCACAGATTATGTCTGTATAACAGCAAGGACAATGATTATTTATTAAATACTGTATGCTCAGAGCCCAGCATTGTGCTTAGCATATAGAAGCTCAAAATCTATCTGCTAAATGTATAAATGAATGAGTAAACAAATTTGGAACTCTCATAATAGCTTTTGCATAAAGTCCAAATTCCTTAGCACCACATATAATTCCCCATGCGTCCTATTTTCTGTCTACCTTTCCTGCTTTGTCTTATGCTGCTCATGATCCTACCTTACTCCCTCCCAGGTACCCCCAGCTCTAGCCACACAGAATACGCACTCATGTGGAAACATGCCACGCCGGTCACATTACCACGCCTCCATGCGCTGCTCCCTTGCACAAAGTTAGTCCCTCTCCCCTTGGGAATCTGGGAGCTCTCTCTACTGGTCACATGGCACTCATTAGACAACTGAGTTTCTCTTTCCTACTAGTCTGAATTCCTTGAGAACTGGACAGTGACATCCATTCTTGTGTCCTCAATGGCCACAAAATGACCACAGTTGCCAACACGGATCAGAGGCTCAAGAAACACCTGAGAGGGGCCGGGCGTGGTGGCACACGCCTGTTTTCCAAGCACTATGGGAGGCCGAGGCGGGAGGATTGCTCAAGGCCAGGAGTTCGAGACCAGCCTGAGCAAGAGCGAGACCCCGTCTCTACTAAATATAGAAAGAAATTAGCTGGACAACTAAAAATATATAGAAAAAAAATTAGCCAGGCATGGTGGCACATGCCTGTAGTCCCAGCTACTTGGGAGGCTGAGGCAGTAGGATCACTTGAGCCCAGGAGTTTGAAGTTGCTGTGAACTAGGCTGATGCCACAGCACTCACTCTAGCCCGGGCAGCAGAGTGAGACTCTGTCTCAAAAAAAAAAAAAAAAAAAAAAAGAAACACCTGAGAGATGAATGAATGTGGTCTAAGAGAATCCTCTGAATATTTAACCCTTTTTCTTCTGCTCTGTTCGAAACAACAGTAGGGAGTCACAGCCCTTTCCTGTAGGGTCGTGCAGCATCTTTGAGAGCAAGTGGCCTGGCAGGATGAGCGCAGAGGATGAAGAGCTACAGGATCGCAGCAAAGAGGACCACAGTCAGATACAAAGTGATCTCTGAGTAGGAGCCTGATTTTGGGATTAGCTGAGATGATATATAAAAATCTGTGAGGGCAGCTAAAGATGGGAAGGGCCCACATAGTACAATACTTATGCTTATAGGGGTAGACTGAAAGGTAAAATTACTTTTATCCTTTAAAAAAATCCATTTGTGACATTGCGAAGCTGGACTAACAAGGACTAATTCTCAAGACTCGACAAAAGAGCAAATCCATTAATTCAACAAGCATTTACTAAGCGCATTCTCTGTGCCCGGCACAGATCCGGGCACTGGGGCTGCAATATTGGAGAAGACAGGGAAGTCTCTGCCTTCATGGAGCTTCCTTTTTAGTTGAGGAGATATAAAAGGAGTAAGTGATTAAATATGTAACTTAATTTCATTTAGAGATAATTACCATGGAGAAAAGTAAGGCATGGTAGGAGGACAGGGAGTGTCTGAAGCTGTTTATGAGCAAGATGGTCTGGAAAGGTCACTCGAGGAGGTGACGTTTTCACTGAACAAAGCGAGGACCCAACCTCTCCAAGGTCTGGGTGAAGATCATTCCGGATGGAAGGACTGGGTCCTGAGACAAGAACAGGCTAGGCTGCAGAGGGGCAGTAATGAGGTCAGGGTGGCTGAGTGGGTGACCGGGGGTATCTGGTGGTCGGGTCATGATGAAGACCATGGCTTTCACTCCGAGGAAGGTGGGAGTGATTTGAGGGTTTTGAGCAGAGGAATAACACAGTCTGACTTAAGTCTTTAAACCTGCAGGTGTAAGAAAGCAGGAAGGGAAACCAACTGGATCACTGCGGCAATGGCCCAGGTGACAGGGCAGTGGACTGGGCGGAGTGGGTGCAGTGGAGAGAGTGAGAAGGACCTGAGTCAGGATCTACTTGAACATACAGCAGATGGGACTGGCTGATGGAGGGACGTGGAGGACAAAGGGAAGGGGAGTCAAGGAAGATCCCTGGGGCCTGGGCTTCCTTGACGGCGTGTGTGGTCGTGCCATTCACTGAGATGGAGCTGACTTGGGGAGGAGCAGGCTGGCGGGAGAAAATCAAAATGTTTGGGACCTGTTAAGTTTGAGATGGCCACTAGATATCCCAGGGGAGGTGGGAACACGAGTTTGGACTCAGGGGAAATATGAGGTCAGGAGGTATAAATTGGGTAGCTATCAGCTTATAGGTGATATTTAAAGCCACAGGACTCAGGTTACAAAGGAACTGAATCCAGATGAAGAAGAAAAGGACCATGGTTGGGATGATGTGGAGGAACCGGCAAGTGAGGCTGAGAAACAGCAGGCGCTCGAGTGGGAGGGAGACGGGGCAGGCAGGTGTCGTGGAAGGTGAGAGGAGAAGGTGCTCCCGGGAGGAGGTGATGATATAATACACACGTGAACGAGATCCAGAAAGTAAGAAAAACATTGGGAGGCCAAAAAAGCCAGTTTGACTTGGAGTAGGTGATATGGTTAGTGGACAATTAAGAAATGTCTTCACTTCTGATTTCTGTGAATGCTGTTATGAAGTTGTTTGTGATATCCACAAAATGAAAAAGGTGAGCAAGCAGAATTCAGAGATTAATTTTGAAACCCATCAGCCAAGAAAATCAACAACTTCTCTTGCCTAGAAGTTTTTCCACGGCCCTTCTCAAGAGGCCCCTGCACAGGAGAATGCACCTGCCCATGCTTGGAGCCCGGCGATGGAGCTTTCCCGTCTCATCGAACTCGTTCTTACCTGCAGCAGTATCTCTGTCTAACTTTCCTTGTTCCCCAGGCTTACTGAAGGGCTGGATGTGCGGGGGCCAGCCAGGGCCTGCCAGGAGACTGGCCCCCAATGCTCTGGGAGAGCAGAGAGCAGTGCAGGCTCCGCCCATGGCACTTAGTAAGGGCTGCGTTTCCTGAGCTATTCCTATCTCGTTCTAGTTCCTCTACTAAGCAGGTAAGAGCGTGCTGAGGACACACAGCTTCCCTCACAGCTCCCGGCCCTGCAGAGCATCCGGGGGTCTGAGTCGAGATGTGGTGGTGTTGTCTAATAAAGGCATTATGTTATCTGATGACACGGCTGATTCTCCCTCCAGATCTGGCTGAGGGGAAACCGCCTCAGCCCTCACTGCTGCGCTTGTGCCTGCTTCTCTCCCGTGGTCCGCAAGACTTGTTCCACCGGGCACCTCCCCCACCCCCAGCCCACAGGAAGTCCTGGGAGCCAGCACCTGGGAACTGCAGCCTGTGCTGTGGCTCCCCGGGGTTCCCGCTGCCCCAGTGCTCAGATTTCCCAGAACACTTAAATTCATTTACCTGGAAACTGTGAGGAAGGTGCTCCTCTTTGTCAGAGAAAGCAACAGACATGATGATCACATTGCGTCAAATACTGGTCCATGGTCACCAGAAACTTCTGTTCCACCCCTTTAAGATGTCATGTAGAGGAGCAATAGCGCGTGCTTGGAAAGAGTCCTGGGCTTGAAATCAGAGGACTGGGGTTCAAGCCTGAGCTCCCTCACCCCCAAGCTATGTGACTTTCATCAATGCAGGGACACCCTGAAGCCTCAGGCTTCTCAATGGTAAAATAAGATCATAATTCCACTTCACTCCCTTCCCAGGAATACAGAGAGAATTGAGTGAGATAAAGCTGCCACCACACTTTTTAAACTGGGAAGCTCTGTGCAACTGCATAGCTGACTTCCGGACATCCTAGTCCATTTCCCTAAAGGTAGAGTCTGGTCCCTTTGCATGTGCTGTTCTCTCTAACCAATGCTCTTCTCTCCCCCTTCTCTATCTAGAAAATATATGCTCATCCTTCAAGACCTAACTCAACTGTCACATCCTCCATGAAGTTCAGCCAAGGCAAAATAGAGGATTTCCTTCTCTGTGTTTCCTCATCTCTTATTTATATCTCTCACAGCACATACCATATTTTTTAGGGTCAGTGGTTTGTCTATTTCCCTTATGATATTGTGAGCTCCCAGAGGCCAGGGTTATTATGTCTTATTCATCTTTGTTCCCCAAGTGTCTGAAACAGTGTCTGGGGCCAGGTGCAATGGCTCACATCTGTAATCCTAGCACTTTGGGAGGCCGAGGTGGGAGGATCACCTGAGGCCAGGAGTTAAGACTAACCTGAGCAACATAGCGAGACTCTGTCTACAAAAAAGTAAAAAAAATTAGCCAGGTGAGATGCACACAACTGTAGTGCCAGCTACTCAGGAGGTTGACGCAGGAGGATCACTTGAGCCCAGGAGTTTGAGGTTGCTGTTAGCTATGATGACACCACTACACTCTAGCCTGGGCAACAGAGTAAGACCTTGTCTCAAAAAAATAAAAATAAAAAAACAAAAACAGTGTCTGGCATGTAGTAGATGCTGAATCTGTGTTTAACTGATCCAAATCACTGAGAAATTGCTACAAAAACTAACCTTCTATTCAGAACTAAGAAATCACAGACATCACCATCTGTGGAAACCTGAACACATTCTAGTTCCAAGCTCTGGCTCCGTCTTTGGAAGACGGCTGCCACTTGCAGAAAAAACAGAACAGGACACAGCACATATGGCCAGGAGCATTATTTTCAGAGTCCAACACTAAAGTCCAACCTCAGAAGGGAAAACAGCTTTCTGAGGTTACATAGCTTCAGAGGACCCGAACCAGGACAACAACTCGGATTTCTTGACTACTGAACTCACACAGTTTTTCCAATAAATCCACTGCCTCAAGTGTCTGACACAGAAAAAACTAATTATGCTTTTAGAGTTTAATCAACAGCTTAGGCTAATAAATAGGATAGATGCTGATCAAATTTGGAAGTGATTCAAAGCAATACATACAAGTAGATGACAGAATCAAGATTAGAGATGTTTTGGTAGACTCTCACAGGAGGCCAAAACCAGCCAAACCAAACGTAACAGGAATGAATGTAAAGCCCTGCATTTAGGTGAAAAAAATCAGCTATTGAAATCAAAGATAGATGACGCAGAACTGTATGTTTAGAAATGGTTAAGATGGAAAATCTTATGTCATGCATTTTTTACCATGATAAAAAATTTTTAAAAAGTAAACCGAAGATTTGTTTTTATTAGGGAATTCTATTTTGACAAATAATGTAAAATGTAAATCTGCTTTTCTACTTCACACTGGCTAATCAGCTAAAATAGTCAAATTGCACAGATATGCCCCACTTTTAAGACCATCTGTTACAATGTACAGCCTGATGAAGACTTTCTTCAGCGATACCAATAACCAATCTCAAACTGGAACCAAGAACAGAAAAAAATCATAGTCGATACAGAAGGCAATTAAAAATTCATGTGCATATTTTAAGATACCTTACCATCAAAATTGCCATGAGTATTAAACGAGTGATTCGTTTTGCTAAGTGTGAAAATGATATTGTGCTCAAGAAGGAAAATGTCCGTATGTTCTAGAGATGCGCACACCCATGTGTATCCATCTGAAATGTTACAATGTTAACATAATGTCTACAATTTACAAGGCAACATTCCAGTAATAAGAATGGCAGAGATTTGATGGTTGCTGAGAGCAGGTGCCAAGTATGTGGAGGCTCATTGTATCAGTTTCCACTTTTGTGTTCACCCCTAATAAAAAGTTATCTAAAAATAAAGTTATAAATCAAATAAAATACTTGAGAAAAATGAATGAAGCAAATGTGGCAAAATGTTAATGATTAAATCATCACATGGTTACCCGTGGGAAGACGTGGTTGTTTCATTAAAGTGTTTTTTTCTATTTTCTGTAGGTCTGAAATTTTTCAAAGTAAAAGTTTAAAAAATTCATGAGGGAACATTTGAAAGCACCTGGTACTGTGCCTTGTGCATAGTCAGTGCTGAAATAAACGTCAATGAACTCTTTCTTCCGCCCCAAATTGTGGCATAGAAGTAAAGTAGGCTTAGCCTGCAGCTCCAAAGAGCGGAACAAGGGCCCACGGCGGAAGCAGGCTTCATCACAGTATGAGGAAGAATTCTGTAAAAATTGGAATTGTCCTGCAGTGAAACCTGGGGCTTCACATCAACAGAGTTCCTCGTCCCTGGGAACACTCCAGCAGAGGCTGCTTATTTCAGGGCTCTTACAGAGGGGGTTTTGGAATTGATGGGGCAATTTGATAGCATCAAAGGGGGAATCTCCAGTGACCTCTAAAATTCTTGCTGCCCACCCCCTAAAGTTTTAGGATTCAATACAGTTGATTGAAAAGTACCGGGGCTTTTTCTTCCCCTCCCAGAATCTGGTCACTGCAGCATCTGCAAAAAGAGGCACAGGGAGGACCAGTGTACTGTGTCCACCATTTCCCTCTGCCTTGTTTGTTCTGCACACAAAGATTAAGTACACAGAAGGGAGGGGCAGGGCAGAAAGGGCTCACAAAGGATGCATCAAAATCCCCTATTTGGAGGTCTTGGGGCAAATGAGTGAGATCTGTGCCAAGCTGGAAGGGCCACCAGCTGGGATCTCTCCAGGCCTCTTTTGGTTCCTATAGACCCCCTAGGAATCTCTGGATCATGAGGCCTTCATGGCAAGAAAGCAGGAGAGGGCACAAACACCTTGCACCCCAGCTTGTAGGGCTGGAAGGGACCTTAGATGATCAGCCAGGCAAATTCTTGGCCTTTGGGAAGATGGGGTATTATTATTCACCCCATTTTACAGGTGAGAAACCTGAGTCTCAACAAGGGTAGGTGATTGTACAAAGCGACAGAGCTTTTCAAGTATGGGTGTGTGTCGGGAAAGACCCCTGGGAGAGACAAAAAACCCACGTCTCCAACCCTAATGTAGTGTGTTCTTCCCACTCCAGCATGACTCCACTCTTGGCATCTCTTAAACCTAGAGAAGATCTGAGGACGTACGCAAGGCCCAACTTAGCTCCCCAACTCCAGCATTTCCCTGGTCCCACACGGTACTCAGGACTGTTCATCCCCACCAAAGATCTCCCAGCAAGAAGCAGAGCTGCGGTTGGAGGGATTTGGGTTAATTATGAAGACAGCATCCCAGTCCATAGAATTTGGATTAAGTGATCAAAAAAAGACAAAAAGGCACATTGAATTTTGGGGGAGCCCCAGGATTGTGATACAATCTCTTTAGGTCAGGATGGCCATAATACCCAACGGAGTCCCGAGGAGACAGTCCAAGGATCACTGTGCCAAAAGCAGCCTCCATTTCCACCTCTTTTCCCCTAGGCACCCTGTGGTCATCGAACCCCAGGAGCTGGGCGTTGGCCCCCTAGGAGGGCGGCCTGCTTTCCCCTGCTTTCTCACCTCTGTGATGGGCCGGCAGCCCAGCCTCGCAGGCCTGGCTGATTTACATGCCTTTGGCAGCCCTGGGATGTGAGTTTGCCTGGGGAGCAATTCTCTGGGTGAGGGAGGTGGAAGCACCAGAACCGAGAACTGTTCCAGCAGGACTGTTCACTTCTGCCTGGTAAACAACACGGAGAACGCTCGGCCGTGGCGCTGAGCCTCTCCCACTTCCGGGCTGTTCTCTCCTCACCAGCTCTGCTTTCCCTTAAATCCCACTAAGATTTCCAGTGACACTTTATGACCACTTGGCAACTTGCTGGTACTTCCTGGGAGAGCAGTCACGAAGGTATCAGGACCTTGGAAACCCTCGTGAGCGGCCAGCCACCAGAGCAGACCCAGAGACTTCCCGTGTGGTCATTCAAACCAGTCAAAAACGCGTTTTTCCAGGACCCCACTGGCACTACGCCTACCTTTTTTGGTATTCCTCCAAGGAACTAGGAAGTGTTGCCTAATGGTCAGAGTTCTGTCCAGAGAACACCTAGGCTGTCTACGGTCACTTCAAAGGCTGAACTTTGGGCAAGTGGCTTCATTTCCATAGCCTTCATTTTCTTCAAATACTTAAAATAAAAAGTTTCTGTGCCCATTCCTGCCATTTTCCTCTTAGGAGTGAGGAAATGCCCTGGAGGAAACCCTGAGGACAACCCTGAAGCCACCTGCAGAACAGGCCCCAGGTGCACCCATGAGGGACCATGGGAAGAGCACTGGTTTAGGAGCTGGGAGGTCTGAGCCTCGGCTCTCCACTAGTGGAGGGTCCGGGTGTGGACAGCAGATGCAAGGATGTTGCCACGCCCAGAGCAGACATCACCAATGGATCACGGCACTTTTCCTTTCCCTTAAAACTCAGGGCTTGGTGACCAACACTGGGGATTAGAATTAACTCTCCTGAAGACACCCACTTGCTACCCCAGGACTGGGTGCTTTCTCAGGTACTCTCTACCTCTGACAGTCTGTGGATTTGGGGACTTTCATGATTTAAAGCTTCTACTTCTCTACCCCAGGGGACAGTCAAAATGACCAACTTCAGGGCTTCCTTGTGACATGGCCTATTGAATGTCCTGATGACCATGATGCATGGCCATGAAGTTGAACCCCAAAGCCTGCTCTCCAGTCCCTTCCCACAGATACCAGGAGCCTGGGGCCATGCCCCGGAGGACAGAGGAGCTGTGCTGCATCCTCTGTTAAAGAGAAGCCTAGCACCCTCCCAGCTTCCCACTGTAATTTTTCATGTTGTTCCTTGATACAGGAAAGGCTCTTCACTAAGGTCTCCTAATTTGTTGGGAAATACAGTACAATTTCTTCGTGGTCTGAGCTATATAGATGGGGTTCTCTATGCGTTGCCCCCTCATCTCCTGTTGGCCACACACTGATGCTGCAGTCTCCACCACAGGGGCAAAAGTGGGCAGCTTGGTCAGGGGCTAAGTGGAAGGAGCACCCTGGGCAGATAGCACCAGTTTCCAGAAAAAGAGTCCAGGGACTCAGGCTACTGCGGCAAGGAACAGGGAAGATCCAATTTCCCCATGAAAATCTCGACTCATAGTCCCCTGACCCTGGAAAAACAATAAAAATCCAACTTCAAAGGAAGTCAAACAAGCTCTGTTAAATAAGAGCTCTGTTCTGGTTGCACCCACTAAGCACATCTCAGAGAAGAACCCCACCCAGTTGCTATTTTTCTTTTTCTTTCTTTTTCTTCTTTTCTTTGAGAGATGAGGGCTTGCTATGTTGCCCACACTGGACTTGAACTTCTGGCCCTTGAGTGATCCTCCCACCTTAGCCTCCTGAGTATCTGGGACCACAGGCATACCACTGCACGTGCCAGCTGCTATTTTTCTATCAGAACTTTTTGTGTGCTAGAGGAGAACCACAGAGACTGGCCCTACCATTTACAGGTGAGGAAACTGAGTCCCAGAGAGGACAACTGACAAGCAGAAGGCCATGTGGCCAACAAATAGCAAAGCAGAAACAAAATCCCAGAGCTCCAATGTCTGAACTTTCCTCTCTCCATGACTGCCCGTGGGGTTCTTTCAATGTTTGTTCCAGCCTTACCCAGCCCTGTGAGGGGAAGAGGTTCAGAGAGGTTTAAGATCAATAAGAGACTGGGGGACTCTATTCTAGCCCTCATCCCAGGGCTAAGGAAGTGGGGG
This sequence comes from Lepilemur ruficaudatus, assembly GCA_963574885.1. Lineage (NCBI taxonomy): Eukaryota > Metazoa > Chordata > Mammalia > Primates > Lepilemuridae > Lepilemur > Lepilemur ruficaudatus. The sequence goes on from CAUYRT010072678.1 coordinate 26,042, forward strand.
TGAGAGGGGTGGGGAGAGAAAGAGCAGGAGGAGCTACCTGGGGTGGGGAGAGGCAGTTGGGCTCTGGCTCTCACGTGGGCACAAAGATGTCCTTTGTGCAGCTCAGAGGGGCACGTGTGGAGCGAGAAAGCTTAGACGGAGATGCTGTCTCACATTTGCAGAACAACGCACACTTTGAAAAGCTGCTACAGCTAGGCTCTCATTTCATTCATCCCTCACAACTCAATCGTACAGATAAGGAAACTGAGGCTGGGAGAGGTTAGGTAAATTGCCCAAGGTCACTTGTGCCAAAGCTGGAAGGAAAGAACTCAAATCTTTAAGTTCTGGCTCCAAGGTCAGTGCGCTTGCCACCAACATGCACAGCTTACAGCGACATGCACTGCAGTTGTTCCTTTACTTTGCAGCACACTGTCGTGTCCATTTTTTATTGGATCCTCCCCAGCCTTGAGGTCTGCAGGGCTGCAGGTACAGAGCTCCGATGTCACCAGTGTGTTAACCGAGGCTCAGAGGGGTTGGGGCACCTCAGATGTCCCATAGCTGCCTTCCAAGTTAGGACTCCGTGTCCTTTCCATCACATGGTATAATGCTGCTGGGATCGCCCCTTCCCCTCCTTGCTGGAGCTGCATTCCCAAGGCTGGGGATGCAGGCGGGGCATGCACTCAGGGACCTGGAGAGGACAGAGCAGAAGCCCTTGTGGAGAAGTGAATGCCCAGAGCCATGGGAGCCCAGGCCAGGGTCACAAAGCCCCTCAAAAGTGAGAGTTGAAGAGTATGGGGACCCCTCAGATGCTGTAGCAGCAGGTGACCTGGTGCTGGGTCACTTCTGAGGGGAGGCTGGTGGGGAGAGGGGAGGCTTTGTCCAAAGAAACAACAAAACAGCAAAAAATACACAATGAAAATAAAGGATGGAGGACATGCTTCTGGGGCAGGGAAAGGGCTCCTAAAGAAACACAGGTCTTGAACTCCCGCTGTGACCTTGGGAAAATCATCCCCCTTCTCTGACCCCTGTCTCCTCCCCCATAAAATAGGAGAATAGGGCGAGATCAGAGAATTTTCAAACATTTTGGCAGCAGAACACTGTTTTCAAATAATAAGGATTAATTAGTAGCTGACATTTATTGAGCATTTATTACGCACCAAGCTTTGCAGTAAACATTTTATATACGTGACAGCATTTAATCCTCACAACCACCCTATGAGTAGGTGTTATTATCCCCATTTTACAGATGAGGAAACTTGAGCCTCAGAGTGGTTAATTACCTTGCCCAAGGTTACTGATTAATAAATCACTGAGTAGAAACTCAAACCCACATCTGTCTACCAGCAAAGGCTGTCCACACTACACCATGTTATCTCCAAATGAAACCTCATATGGAGCTGCTGCAGAAACTTAAGGGAAAAGAGGACTTTTGATTTTCTGGAACTACAAATCACATCCAGTCTTGGTGAATCTGCCCCATCTCTTAGCACTGGGGCCTGGGAGGAGGGGGCCTTTCCACCAGCTCCCGTTCCCTCTTCCTGCCATGTCCCTACTTTCTGAGAAGTGAAGACAAACTTGAGTTAGGATCACACAAGGAGCCTGCGGTGGGTTAACAGATGCATCTACCTGGGAGGCCTCCCCGTGGGGTGTCCACGCAGCTTTGGCAGCTGCTCGTGGGGCCCCTCACTGAAGCACACTTTCAACACAGGGGTCCTGGACACGTGTGGATGCAACAGTGTGCTGAACACGAGTGAGTTCACAGGGAATCCTGCTCAGGAAACAGGCCACTGTCCTCATCGAGGCTCCCTGGAATGGCTGGTGGGTCACTGGACCCACCATGTGGACATTTTGTCCTTCTGATATTAACAACAGCAAATAGCACTATTATTTGGCAGGCACCGTGCTAAGTGCTTTCCAAAGGTTGACTCCGTTTAATCCTCACAGCAGCCCCATGAGGTGGGTACTATTGGCACCCCTGTTTTATAAATGGGGAAACTGAGCAGAGAGCCTTTAAGTAACTATCCCAAGGTCAGAGCAGGCTGGAGGAACAGGGGAGCCCTTCTTAATACGTTAGAGAATCTTAGGGGGACAGCAATTCACACCATGCTGAGAGCCTTGCAAACACTGACTAGTATGTACAAAGGGGTAGAGTGTGTTCACAGACGCCAGCGTCTTACAGCTGGAAATGGTCTTAGAAACCCTCAGCTTCAGACCCTTCATCTGATGCACAAACTCAGCCCCAAAGAGGGAAAGTGACTCGTGTTAAGGTCTCAGGTTGGTGATAAATCCATCTGTCCTCACACTTCCTCAGCCAAACAAGAAAGTGCAGTTTCACTGACAGACACCCTGATATGTCCAGTCCTCAGTCTCCACAGGGAGGTAAGCTGAGCGCAGGACCAGAATTCACTCAATGGTCCTTCCCATGAGCTCAGCTGTATCCGCAGGACACCGAGGGGGTAAACTGAGCCCAGGTGCAGGAGGGGATAAAAACCCAGTGGTTCGCCTGTGAGGCAGGAGTCGTCACACCGGCAGGTCTCCGGGGGCCCTCTGAGATGAGTGGGAGGGGAGCAAGCCAACTGCGTGCCTCCCTTTGATAGCTTTGAGGCATGGAGCCCACATTTGCCAGACGGCTTAACCCCTTTTGTCCACGCTTCCCTCCTCAAGAAAACCTTAATCATCCTCATTTGAATTTCAAATGACCTCTTCCCTCTCCCCCTCCCCACCCCAACAGGCTTTGAGGCAGGGATATGGAAATTCACCCTGCAGTATGGAAATCATCACCCTATGCAAATTGGGCACCAAGACCCCATCGTCATAGCAACCACCCAGTTTCCTCTCCTCTCTGCACCTCTCTGGGCTCCCTGGCTTAGATTTTTCATTCTTTTCTCCACCCAGAGCAGCTGAGAGGTGGGCAAGCCCCCTGCTAGGGCAGGCGAGGTGTCCCCAGCTGAGGTGTCCTTTGGGACCCAGATCTGCCGGGCTACCTACCTGCAACTCTTGTACAAACCTTGACGGGGCACACCCAGGCAAGGCCAGTTGCTGGTTTTCCCAGCTGGGTAAGACAAGGATGGGCCAGGTGGTAGCAGGGAAGACCTGGAGTCTGGGGGACACAACAAAGCCCCCAGAGGTGATGGCAGGAGAGAGGAGACCTGGGGGACTTTGCTGGTGCCAGTGGAAGGAGAGGAGATGAAAGGTGCTGTATGGAGCCTGTATGTAAAACGCCATGCAAATGAACACCTATTATTTTTTGAGTCAACAACAGCACTGGTGCTTTTAGGAGATGCCTGCAGCTGTTTCCCATGCTCCTGGCTTGGCAGGAAGGCCTGCCCTCCCGAGTCTCCCGGGCCCCTGCTGTCACCCCAGGAGCACCCACCAGCGAGCCCACCAGTCCACAAAGAACCTGGGTGGGAACTTTGAACTGTTGGTGGCTAAAGCCCCTAGAAATGAAATTTGGCCACTTGGAGGGCTCCGGTCATACTCTAACCCTGCCCTATCCTGTCCTGCCAGACCCTCAGGCTCCAGTGAGGGCGAATGCAGCGCCATCCCAGATGACCTCATGCAACTTCCTTTTAAAGCTTCCTTCTGACTCTGCCCCGTCCCCCAAAACAAAGGCTGTGGGCAGTGGCGATGAAAGGGAAGCTGGGCCTCCTCCTCACCCCCTTTCTACTCCTCCTCCCTCACAATTCCTCGGGGCGAGTTGTCCTAGACAAGCCCTTCCAGGGAGAAGGCCTTCTGGAGGCCCCCAGCAAACGCTGGCCCCAAACTCCAACTTCCCACCGCCCTGCCCCTCCTGCCAAGCCTGCCTGGAAAGAACCACCTCCACCAGAAAGGGAGGCGGCCTATAGGTGCGCTTCCCCTTGTCCCACTGTGTGCTGGGGCGACCACGGGGCGGGACAGACGGGAACTGCGGTTCAGTTGTCTGGGTTCTGGCTGCTCGTCAAGCCCCTAAGACTTATCCTAATTTGGTTGCACAGTTCTTTTAAAATTCCTTTTCCACTTGTTCAGCACTTTTCCACATCAGGTGTTCATTGCCCTAATTGTTTGTTGAGGAGGAGGGTGGGCCCAAGAGACCAAAACTGTTTACTCCCAGCCTTGGGGTGGGGGGACCTGAAGTTTGGGGTACCTTAGTGAGGGGCTGAGGCTCAGAAAACTGCAGCAGCCTGAGTCTCGGGACACTGCTCGGTGCCAGTCTCCCAGGCTGCACTGTGTGTGGGGACCATTCTACCCCTGCCAGCACAGGATGGTGCCTACCTCTCCTGCGGGGACCCTTCCCCCATTATCAATCCCCATCTCCAGAGCAGGAGTGAGAGGAATGCAAAGGAGGTCATAAAAGATGTACCCAGGGTCAGATGTATCCATTGTTCACAGGATGCCAAAGGAAAGGGACAATTTTTTTTTTTTTGTCTCTGTCACTCTGGCTAGAGTGCAGTGGTGTCATCATAGCTCACAGCAACCTCAAACTCCTGGGCTCCAGTGATCCTCCTGCCTCAGTCTCTCGAGTAGCTCAGACTATGGGCATGCACCACCATGTCTGGTTAATTTTTGTATTTTTTTTTTTTTTTTTTGGTAGAAACGGTGCCTCGCTCTTGCTCAGGCTGGTCTCGAACTCCTGAACGCAAGTGATCCTCCCACCTTGGCCTCCCAGCGTGCTAGGATTACAGGCGTGAGCCACCGTGCCCGGCCAGGAAAGGGACATGCTTATACATGATGCAAACTCCTCTAAGGTAGTACACCTCAAAGTGAGGTCCAACAACCAAGGCTGGTCCGTATGCTGTTTGTTAAGGTTCGAGACCAGATGTGTACAAACAGTGAGCATAAGAATTTAGAAATGTTAATAGCATATCCAGGTACTCCATCAGTGGGAACTTCCTGTTGAATTGGGCACCGTTAAATGTGCATGGTGGGTACATGCTGTGTACTGTAAAGCACAGGACCAGGTACTAGTCCGTGACAGATGAAATAAAGACACTTGTCCTCCACCGAGACTGGCTGAGAAGCGGTGCTCTAAGGAAGGACCACTGATAAACTAAGGGGAACTCCGGGCAGTAAAAGATGGCTCGTGGGTGACTTCTGCACCAGGCTCCTTATTTTTGTACCCTCTGAGGTCAGACAGAAAGGGAGTCCATGTTCTTTTGGGGGCTGCAGAGATAGCAGCTGGGGCCAAGGAAGCCACTTCCTTAAAGAGAGAGGACGGCATCAGGCAGGACTGGCCTGGCTTCCCACGGCTCATCCGAGCAGCGCAATCCTGCCCTGCCTACTCTGGGAATCTGCAGATGAGACAGCATCTGTAGTGGTAAGTCATGGGACAGGTACGAGCTGCTGTAGTAGCTGCTTTGTTAGCTAAGGTGCTCTGGGTGCTGTGGGGCAGATAGGCAATTCCTGGCACCATCAGCCACTCTCCTGAGATCTCTAGCACATGGAGCCAAGGTTTGGAGCCTCGGTGGTGAATCGGTGCCTTCTAATTTCCCTTTCTCAGAAGGCAGAAACAGGTGGGATGTGAGGAGGTTTGAGAGGGCCAGAACAAGAGGCAAGGCGCTAATGCTGCAGCATGAGGGTCTTACGTGAGAGATAAGAAAGGACTTCCAGGCACTAAGGACAGTGTCCTATAAGAATAGGTAGCCAAGAGAAAGTGTGGGGGTGGCTTTTCTTAGAGATGGAAAATAGATGAGGAAAATTCTTTGAGAACAGTAGATTCTTTCATTTTCCAGGGATGGTTTTGAAATGTCTCCAAAGGAAGAGAGAGGCATGGATAAGGTATCTTCTCTGAATCCTTATATCCTCAAGAATTCCTATCAGTTCCCCCTCGATGTCTGGAGGGCTATGGTTTCATCCTTCTCTTCCAGGGAGGTGGGATGGAACAGGTACAAATTGAGGCACAGACCCTAGAGACCACCTAGCCCGCCCTTGACCGTAATCCTGCGGCACCCTCCTCCCCTTGGTACAACAAGGAAACTCAAGTCCTGGAAACAAGTCGACTTGTCCTGCATCTCTTCACCTTGCCCCCTGAATGTTTCCAGTAATTATCAGCCTAATGATGGATTGTATTCACATGGTCATGTCTACTTTTCAAAGTGCTTTCACACCTGCTCTGTCACTGAATCATAAAGAGGGAGGGGTATGTGTATGTGTGCCTGTGTGCGCTTGCACACGCATTTCATTTAGAAAGAGTTGTCAAGTACTTCGTAGATTTCTCCTGTCCTCTCTGCCAGTTAAAGAATAGTTCTGTTAACATTTGAACTGAAAACCACACTCATCTCTAAAAGCCTTCTGCCTATTCCTGTCTGGAACCTCACACCTCAGTTGTAATTTTCAGCTTGTTTCTTGGGCACTCAGTAGGGTCCCACTCTTCCTCTGGGACCTTAAGAGAATCACTGACCTCTCTGCACAAGCATATTTTGGCCTCAGACAGGGTGTTGCTTCTGGGACTAGATCAGTCTACCTATGGGGGACCTGTCTCCCCCCCAGTCCTTCTATGTCACCCCCCATAATTTTGGCATCTCCCCAATGCTGCCACTCTCTTGTGTCCTCATCCCTAGTTTTCCACATTGACCCGAGTCTTCCTGCCACCATCCTTAGGAAGAAAGTCATTAGAAAGACCCAGGCTTAGTTCCACCATTTGCTAAGTATGGGACTTTGGGAAAAGCAACAAACATTCTCATCACCAGCCTTGATTTCCTCATCTGCAGAGTGGGATCATAACACCTACTCTGACGGAGTTGCTGTGAAGGTCAAATGCACAAAGTGGGAGTGCTTTTACTGACACAAGTTGTCACTGTTATCCTGCAACCAGGACTTGCCACATAAAAGGAAAGCTCCTGAGGTCAGGGACTCTTTCTTCATCTTTCTGAGCCCAGGGTCTGACACAAAGTGGTCCTCCATAGACGTTGGGTGTGCAGCTACCGGTGGGGTCAGAGAAGAGGATAGGAGCCCAGACAGAGCAAGACAGCTGGAAGTGTTGGAGGACAGAGGACTGAAAGGGAAATGGAAAAAGGGACTGGGGAGGGCCCGGGGGAAAGGGTGGGGAGAGAGCGAGCTCGGTGCTGAGGAAGCCTACACAAAACGGCAGGATGTGGAAACAGATGGAAAGACTTTTGCAAAGCAGAACAGTGCACACATCCTTACTAATTCAGCCCTGGATATGATCTAGTCCAACCTCCCCTTTATGGGGAGGAAGAATAAAGGTCCGTGGGGGGAACACTTGCCAAAATTATATGCAGGGAGTTCGTGGCAGACCCAAGATAAAAAAAAAACCTTATGCAGTTAGACAGGCCTGAGTTTGATTCCTGGTTATAAGCTGTGTGATTTGGAGCAAGTTAGTTTTCACTCTGAGCCACAATTTCCTCATCAGTGAAAATGGGGACAATAATGTCTCTATCTCATAGGCTTACTGTAAGAATTGAACGAGATGATGTATATAAAGCTGCGGGAGGAGGCTCTGCAAATGCTACTGGTCTTCCCTTCCTTCCTCCTGAGCGCACTATTGTCCGTCCCTGTGATGGAGGCTGCCATGTGACCAACGTGGTCAGAAGTCACAGATCAGCTACACTGGCACATGGCAGTTGTCTGTTACAGACCTGGGGGCGTTTAAAATGTGGGTAAGGCTGTATTTTCATCCATCACTTAATTGACAAGAGAAAAAACTGTCGTCAGCCTCAAGAGTGGACGAAAAGTAACAACAGGTAAGGAGGACAGAAAAGCTGATAGTTCAGAAATCTAGAAAGAGTTTGGCTTCAGTCCAGGGAGGGGAAGTGTGGAAAGAGCACTGGACAAGGGCCCCGAGCCTTGCCTGGTCCCCAGCACTGCCACGAGGACACTGAGGTCTTGGGCAGTTTGTTCTCCGTGCTGTAACTTCCTCACTGGCCACGTCCAGGGAGGGTTGAGCTGTCGGCCAGGTCTCCAGCAACCAGGAGGTCTGTCTGAGCCTGACATGTCCTCCCTCCTTCGCGTTCTGGCTAGTGTGGATGGGGAAACTCACTTCCCTTTCCCCGTCCCCTGCCCCCTGTGCCCCGTGGAGATTTTACACAGCACAGAGGGTACTCTGGGGAGCTGGGGCTTTCTAAGTCACCTTTGTTTCTAATTCCTTTAAAACCCAGAGACAAACCACCTCTTATTGCAGGTGCTGCTGGGAAGGCTGATCTGTCTTTTAAAAATCCAAAGGAAGCCATTAAACCACGCTGGTAACCATTGTGACTCATAATAAGCTTTCCTCTGTAAAAAATGAGTCAGAACGACTTTCCAGGAAGTTTGGTTACTTTAATTAGCTACTTCTATTTTCTTGTCCTTAAAAACATGCAGTAATTTGAGGATCACCTAAGTATCGATGCTACCAGCCACAGAGCCCCGACATGAATGGTCTAGTGGTGGTGGAGAGCCAGGCAGTGTGGATGTTCCAGATAGCACTGTCTCCTGGGAGCTCAGGGGGACCCACAAGGAATCCTTTCCTCAATGACAAAGGGACAAAACCAACCCGGGGCTGACCCAACTGGCCTGAGTGAAGGGGAGCCTTCGCTAGCTACCCGTGGCCCAGAAGTGCTCAGAGGTGATGGCCACTCCACACGATTACAGAACCACAGAATTCTAACAAAGCCATTAGAGATAATGATGGTGACAGTTGCCACGTGCCAAACACTGTGCTAAGAGCTTTGGACATCATCTCTCGAGCAACTCTCAACTTACTCTCTAAATTGGGCATTAAGTTTCCCCCTTTACAAGAGAGACAAGAATAAATTATCAGATCATGCAGCCAGTAAGCCGTAGAGCTATGAATTTTATCCCAGGTCTGCTTGATTCTAAATCTATACTTTTTGGCCGGGCACGGTGGCTCATGCCTGTAATCCCAGCACTCTGGGAGGCCAAGGCGGGAGGATCGCTTGAGCTCGGAAATTCAAGACCAGCCTGAGAAAGAACGAGACCCCATCTCTACTAAAAAAAATAGGAAAAAAAATGAGCTGGGCAACTAAAAATAGAAAAAACTAGCCAGGCATGGTGCCGCATGCCTGTAGAGGCGCATGCCTCAGGAGGCTGAGACAGGAGGATCCCTTGAACCCAGGACTTTGAGGTTGCTGTGAGCTAGGCTGATGCCACGGCACTCTACCCTGCACAACAGAGTGAGACTATGCCTCGAACACAAAAACAAAAAATAAATAAATCTATACTTTTCAAAGATCATCTGTTCCTGCCTTCTAGGAAGGCAAAGTGGCTAGTCTGAGGCCACATACTGAATTGGTAGTAACCCTACATGAGTGACAGATTCCCAAGGTCCAAGTCTATGTCTGGATCCTTTCTCTCTTAACCTACTCGATATGTAGCTTCCACAGTCTCCAGATAGGAGGCCAGAATTCGCTCTGACTCTCTGTAACACACTCACCTTCCTAACCCTGCCAGGATCTGAATTCTTTCTCTTTCCTGGGCCACCTTGCAGTGTTCTATGCGGCTCACTCTCACTCCCAACACTATTGCCCTGACTTGGTCATGGTAACTAACAACAGAGTGCCAGTGCAAACTGGGTAAGTGTGGTCTTCTGCCCATGTGGACACTGTCTTGGCTGTGTCCCCACACACCTGGGGTAATAGGGCCCAGGTGAACAGAGTTGGCTCCAGCTCGCTCCAAAAAAGGGCAACCCAACTTCTTTGGATTGTGGCTCCTGGACTCCGATTTTTCTCTAGGGAAGAATTTCAGTGTGGGGACTGTGCCCATCACTCTCCAGCTGAACTGATTTTAAAGCCTTGCTCAGGTTTTTGAAATTAAAAAAAATTTTCTTTTCAGCTGGGAAGGACAGGTGCCCCCTTCACAGACCCTTAATAAAACATACTCAGCTAATAAATCAAGTGAAACATACATGTCACTGGACCAGTCTCCCCAGTCTGCTGTCTCTACACACAAAGCAAAATACAGACTGTAGCTCTACGCATATTGCTAGCTGGGCAAGTAGACACTGTTTCAATATTAAATTGGGAAGCAGAAAAATTTTTGGTAAAGGCGTTCTGCAGAAGCCTCCCCTCCCAAGACCCCCAATTATCTTGTTCCTGATCCTAATTGTTTTAGCTTCAAGAATGGAACTGGGTGGTGGCTCACATCTATAATCCCAGCACTTTGGGAGGCTGAGGCAAGAGGATTGCTTGAGCCCAGGAGTTCGAGGTTTCAGTGAGCTATAATCTCGCCACTGCACTCCAGCCTGGGTGAAAAAGTGACACCCTTAAAAAAATAATAATAAAGAATGGAACTAGACTGCTCTAGAAGACTTGAAAAATATTTTAGCTCTGGGGGACATCGATTCTCTTCCACTTCTAATTTCTATGTCTCTAATGATCCAGATGAAAGACTAATTGAGGTCTAGTTGGGATGCTATTAAAGTTATTTGGTGGTGTTACAATTTATACTCATCTTTCTTTAAGTTCTTTTTAATTATATGGAGCTTTCAAAGCAAGGCTTAGACTATAGAGGTCAAAATAAAGAGCTATGGAACTTTCTTCTCAATTCTTTTCTAACCCCTTTCTCTCCTTTACAAAGCAAAGTCATCTCCAGGCACCAAGCCTTCTTCTCTGAACCTACATACCACTCACACACACACATTATTTGGAAGGGGAACCTTTGCACACAGTCCTCTTTGGTTAGATTCTTGAGTAGGACTGTTGAGATATCTGGGGCTCAAAGACCCTTGTCCCCATCTACTAAAGACACGCTCTGCCTCTGTCAATCCAGAGAAGCTGGGAACACGGCTGCTCTTGAACTTTTTTATTTTTGGTTTTGTTTTTAAGGATCTGGCCCCTTCCTAGCCTAGTTCCAGAGGTTTTGTTTTGGCCGTAGACCAATATCTACCGTTCAAATGTTCCAGGGCCATATCCCACGTCTCCAGGGAATTCCCTTAGTTCCTAACACCTAGCTTTTGGGTCTGACTGGCTGAAAGACCAAGCAAGAAGAGGTACCACATTGTTCAGCAATTTCCAACAACTCTCTCCCATCCCTGCTTTCCTGTTCCATTTTCCAGAAGAGAAGACCCTTACCTGGCTCCACCTGGCCGAGAGTGCTGCGAGCATCCGTGGAATCTGCTACATCCCCACTCATCTTGATATCTGCAGGGAAAACACAACTGATTTTAATAACAGGTCACAATTTTTCTTGCTATGACATATGTGGCTTTAACTAAACAGCAAAGATGAATGTGTAATTACAACAACCATCAGACTTTCAAATTCCTGATTCCTGAACATACAACCATTAGAATATTCATAAGCGAGGGGGCACGTATCCCCTCCTCCTGTGCTTGCCTGCTCTCCTTGCCTTTCTTTCCCCCTTTCTCCAGTGCCACTGCAGGGTCTCTCATCTTCTGCATCATTCATTGCCACTTCCTTCTATCACCAGGACTCAGCTGGTAAAAATTTAACAAGGGGAGGGGTGGGGGGACGCCTCCCATTCCCAACCCTCATTTCCTTTGGGGTTTGGGAATTTATTTTTTTAAATAAAAATTAGCCCTAGCGTAAAAATTATCCCTCCTCTCCTCCCCAGCTCTGTGCCCCACAATAACCCTGTCCTGGAAGGCAAGAGGACGCTTAAACCAAGGCTTGCGCTTCTCACCTTTCTTCCCCAGTTCCTGCCTCAGCTCTGTCTGGTTCTCAAAGGTCAGTCCCCTGGCTGGGGATCAAACCTTAGCTCCGTGTCACCCTCCTTGGAGATCCTGTCCCTTGGGGAGCCTTACCTTCTCTCCTACTCCTTCAACTTGCTCAGTGAGAAGGGGATGGCAGCGGGTCAGTGCCCCGCAGCAAGAGAATCCCTACCCCAGGCCCCAGTCTCAGCCCCTAAGTGCAGCTGGGCTGGCCTCTCTGCCCTCCTTCATTTCAATAAATTAAACATTTACCCTTAACAGACAGCTGCCACCACCTATAAGGCCCTTAAGTCTCCTCTGGGGTCAGCCAGGAGGGAAGGAAAAGATGCAACTTTGAACTAACTCACTCTCTCTCAGCTTCTCTCCTTATTAAACCACCCAAAGACTGAAGTGTTAAAGACAGAAGAATATTTTATTCAAATTGTGTTGACCCCCCTCACAAACCCCCCCTTCTCTGGGGCAGCACTTTAACTCTTTCAGACCAGATAAAGTCTTGGTGAGCCAATTTGCATGCTTGGCTCCCCAGCCAATCGCAGTCAGGCAGGCAGTCTTAATTTGCATCAGGTAATCAGGCAGTTGGCAGCCTGGACGCTGAGGTGTAGAGATGATCAGGATGCGGGAACGGGTGGACCTCCTCTGCCCCAGGAAAAGAGGGGAGAAAACTTTTTTTAAAAAAAATATTAGGGCAATGATGTGTGTGGCTCCAACAGAGATTTATTCCTCTAGGGTACCGTGGCTGCAGCGCCAAGCAACACAGAGATGGGGAGTCCAAAGACTTAGAAGTAGGGGAGAGTGTAAAGCAACCTTAGGAGTCACTGTGGTTTGAGGGATTTTTTGAGACCGGCCAAATGGAAGGAAAACTCCTCTGCAAATGCTTGGAGGTCCATGGAGAGTTCCCCAAATAATCACACTGCACCCTTGGTTACTAGGGGAGACCCTGCAACCCTATCCTGCCACCCCTCCCGGTGCACTGCATTTAGAAAAGCATCTCTGCAGCCTAACCTCAGTCCTTCCTGCTGCAGTTTCAAACTTTCTGTATAGTCTGCTGTGCATGAATGTGCCGAATAACTAGTGTGGCCACCTGCACACATTTGCAAAGGGCCTCTGCCGCTGCTGGCCTTCTGCTCCAGTGGAGAAATGGTCTCCCTTCGTCCCACCCAAGAGGTACTACCTGTGGAGCCAGGCATTGCCTAAGGCAGACCCTCTCGGCTCATGCTGCACCACAGTCATTCTCCAACCGTGCTGAGAGAAGCCCTCAGTCAGAGACTGCTGGGAGGGTGCAGAGGAAGTTCTCCCCTCTGGTGGTTTTAACCTGCTTCACTAGCACTGGAATTCAGAGAATGGGTTTTGGCGTCAGACAAACCAGGATTTAATCTCAGTGCCATCACTAACTAGCTGGGGGACCCTAGCTACATATTTGAATGTGAATGTTTTACCTAAAAAATGGTAATAATGATACATACTTCCCAGGGTTATTATGAGGATTAAATGAAATACTAAATAGAAACTTCCTGGCACAGTTTCAGGCACAAAGCAAGCACCTGATAAACGAACTAATTAAACACTTAGGCTTAGATGCTGGTCCCCTTCCCCTCCTGCCCCCTTCCCATGCCCCTCCTTTAACCTCTTCCCTCATGATAAGGGATAGCTTTGGTCTTGTCTCAGCACCACTGTAATTTGCCATTTGCCTAGGAAGCCATTAGCATTCTCCAAATTCTGACTTCATAGGAAAAGTGTTTATGGGGACAGGAAAAGGTTAAGAGGCAGTGAGGCTGGATGATGATCAGTCTCCGAGTCAACTTATTTCAAACTCCTGACATTTCAGAAGGTAACTCTTTAGCTACACTGTGATTTTATGCCTGGAACCCAAACTCTCCTTCAACATCCATTTCCTACATTACCTTTAAGTGCACCCAGAAGTGATCTCATTCATCCTGTAAATTAGCTTGAAGTTTAGTCTCAATCATGTCTAAAAATAACTTTTGAAAGAGCCAAAGTTCCCCCCACTGTGCCGAGACATCTACTCACTTGATGTACCCATAATGGGAGCAACACAGTGACACTTTAGGATTGGACAGGGATTTGAGGCTGCATGGAGGGGCAGGATGAGATGACCTGTAAAACTTCTTGAGTCCCACAGGATGCTAAGACACCGAGAACCTGTTCCTGTTGGGTAGGAGGCTGAGACTGATGGGTGGGACGAGCTCTTGGGTCTCAGCCTAAAAATGGGCCAACACCGAAACTCCCCAAGACGCTATAACCCTTCACCTGTCGGACAGCACTTGCCAGGGGTGAGTGAGAGAGGTATGGGGTGGGGCCGGGCTTCTCTGTGTTCTTATCTCAGCCAGCGACTGAGTAGGCTTCTTGCCATCACTCCCTTCCCTGGGGAGGCTCAGCTGCTCTGTGTAAGAGCCCAGACACCAGATGCAGACCTTCATCTGCCTCACTTGGCACCATCACACCCTGAAGTTGGCCTTGTCCTCCTTGGGCCTTGGCATGACCAGGAGTGCAGCCCTCCTTAAATGTCTGCAATCTGCCAGGAGGAATGCCCACAAGGCAGCACTTCCCCCAGGCTGCAGGCTGAGTGTCCTGGACCTCTGGGGTCCAGGCTACCTGGGAAAGCAGAAGCCCCACCCCTCTCTCTCCTAGCGTCCATCTTCATGTCCTGGAAGGGACAGGAGCTCCATCTTGGGTCCTCCCTCACATACCTGCTGATGGGAGCACTTCTACCAAGGGACTTCAAGGGGCCCACCAGTCCCACTTTTGAGCTAGCCAAGGCTCCAGCTCTGCCCCAGAGAAGACTCTCTCATCTCTTCCTTTCCATCTCACAATCAGGTCTTCCAAACCAATGGCATTCCTGAGCTCTGACTGGCATCAGTCTGTGAGACTCAACCCTTCTTTCCTAACCCTGGTGAGGAATAACTCAGACTGAGGAGAAGGGCAGAGAAAGAGACACCCTGGGGCAAACCAGGTGTTCCCCCCTCCAGCTGGCTTCCTACTGCTCTCCTTGGGCTCTTGTCTCCCTCCCTGGCCAGCTGACTCTTGTCTGTCCCTCTGTCTGTCGGTAGCCTGGGCACGAGGAGCCCCTCCTTGGCTGGGGAGCCCCGTGTCTGGTGCCTTGCTCAGATCTTCATGCTTCCATGTGAGCTGAGTGATGCTCTATAAAGTACAAAGTGCTGGGGCTCTAGACAGACCTGAATCATGGCCTGTACCCAGGTTATCAGAGCAAAAAGATGGGGCTGGCTCAGGGGATGCAGTGCTAGTGGAGCCCTCTGAATGGGGGACCCGGGAGCGAGCCTGAGCCCTGGTTTGTGTGCACCTATTCCTCCTCCTTCCCCCACCCAAACTGTTCCAGCAAATCAACTGAGGAGGAGTCCCGAAGGGCCCAGGACTGGGAACTCACAGGAGAAGTGCTATTTATCAAGAATCAGCAAGATATAGGATTACTGTTGGGGGAAAGTAGGACTAGAAAAAGACCAAGTTTCTGCAAAGAGCGTCCTGGACTGAGGGACCCTAGAAGGGGGCCCATGATGAGACACTCTATTGAGGGAAGAGGGACCCTCCCTCACAGACCCCACAGCAGGGCCCCACACTGAAAGACCCTACAAAAATGAGCTCGAACTGAAAAGCCCACCAAGAGGACCCAGCAAAGAGAGCCCTTTAACAGAGACCCAGTCAGAGAGACTCCACAGAAACTCCCAAACTGGGAGACCCTTTGGATATACCATTGAAGGGGAACCAGACACCACAGATGGCCCAGTCATCCCCAAGGAGAGAGACTCAAGAGATCCACTGGGGAGGGGCAGCAGGCAGTTGCAGAGAGAGGAATCAGGAATCCACCCCAAGGTAGATGGAGACCCTACCCTCAGGAGTAACCCCACCTGGGGTTTAGCTCAGTCTGCCCCTGCCCACACAATGGGGTGGAGGAGGTGCCTGGGCTTCTGAGAAGCACCAGCCAGGGGCTCACTCCAGGGGAATGCATGGGGGCTTGGCCCTCCCTCCTCAACCTATCCCCTCCTGCTCTCTGCTACATCCTCCAAGCCCCTACAGCTTAGGCTGCTTCCCTGCCAGGCCCCAACAGTCCCACCTCCTCCCACTTCCCCCAGAGCAGGAGCCTCCAGTAGACAAGGAGGTGGAAAATCCCCAGGAAGTCTCTGATCTTGGTCTTAAAGAACTTCCCACCCACTGCCAGGGTCCATCTCTCTGAAGAGTCTTGCTCCTATTTGAATTCTGGCCTCTTTGGTGGGAGTGAAGGAAGGGGAGCACCTGCCCACCATGCAGAGCCTGCTGCACCTCCAAGACCCACAGAGCATGTGGGTGGGCACACCTCCCACACATACAGACACACCTGGAACACACATGCAGATATCTTCAGTCCCCACAACATACCACCTCTGGGGTCTGCTCCATCACCTCTCCCAAAGCTCATGGGGACAGGCAGACACACCTCTCACACATAGGGATGCATGCTTGCACAAGCCCTAATCAATACATGGCATGGCACCTGCCCCAGGTGTGCCTCTGTAATTGTCCCACCCCACCTGCTTCGGCTAAGCCCCCCTCCCCTGACATAAATGCCCACTTCGCCTCCATTTCACACATTTGTCTGGACACCAAACACGTAACATGTGGATACACGTATTATCCTCACTTACGCACTCCCAGGTCCACACCCCTGGCTGAGTGCGTGAACCACCCATCTCCTGCAACCTCCTGAGACTACAACAGTTCAGCACACCCAGGTCCCACAAACTGCTAATCCCCAGATAGGGGTTTTAGAACCCCTCCCCCCTCACATCAGCCCTCACCCTCATTCTTTTCAAGGTTTCTTATACCAGACCGCGTCCCTTTAGTCCCCCCAAACACCCATGCCCGCCCAGGACGACCCGCTACCCACACCGCCCTCTTCTGGCCGCTGGGGAAAAAGTCCCCCTCCCCTCCCAGAACGGTGTCCCTCTCCTTCGCCCCTTCCCGCGTTCAGTGACACCTGTCAGAGCTCATTCCCTCCGCCCCTCACCTGTGTGCATGGGCTCCAGATTCACCATCCTGCCCCAGGCGGGGCCAAAGCCAGCGCCCCCCCAGGTCCCGCGCGTCTGCCCCAGCCGGGCCCCCTGGGAAGCCAGGGTCTCCTTCCTCCTGCCCCCGGCCGCCGCCGCTGCGGGAGCCGCTGCCGGAGCCGTCGCCGCCGCCGTCGCGCGCTCCGCCGCTGCGGCCCGGGCAGCACTCAGCGCGGCCGGGATTGCCACACTCCCCAGGTGAGCACGCGGCGCGGGGCGGGGGCCGCCGGCCACGCCCCCTGGCAGGGCCCCCGCGCCTGGCCCCGGGCCCATGCAAAGCAGCGATTTGCATACAGGGAGCTGGGGGCCTGGGGAGGGGGGCGGGTCCCGACCCCGCGGAACACCTGTCTGCCCCAACCCGGCGGGGCGGCCCCTCCCCATGGCGCCCGCATGGCCCGGACTCCTGGTCCAGCTCACCCTTTTCAGGAACCCCCTGCGGGATATCCAGCCCCAGCCTGAGCTTCCGTCTGGACAGACTCCTGAAGTGTAAGAGCTGCAAAGAATCTGGGGTGTTTGGAGAAGTCGAGGGGGTGTGCAGGAGAGAATTCGGTTTTGCAATCTTACCTCTCAACCACTTACCAGCTGTGTGGCATGGGACAAGGCTCTTCACCTCCCTGAGTCCATTTTACTCGTCTGTAAAACGGGACAGGTGCTAATCATAACTGGCATCATATGGGGCTAAGCAGGTGGCCACGCTCACCTAGTCCCCATAGTGTCCTCACAGCTTTGGGGAATCTAGACGGATCCCAGCTTATTAGCACATTTTCCAGGTGAAGACAACTGCTTCTTGCCTGTGCCCCCATCCCCATCCCAGATTGTTGTGAGGTTCTATGAAAGGATGGATGTGGACGTTATTTAGCAGTGCCCATGGGACAGCCACCTGCCAGAGCTGGGAAATGACTTGTTCAAAGGCATACAATTCCCTAGTGGCAGGGCCTAGCTGGAATCAGGTATCTGGACTCCCACTCCAGTGCTCTTTACAGCACCCATCATAGACTCATCATCTGAGCCCCTGCTCACCCCTTTCTCCTCCTCTCTTCAGGTCCCAGTAAGTGGGTTCAAGCCCAAGAGACCACCTACATGGAAGCCCAGAAAGCCGTGTGCAGGCAAGAAGGCAGGGCCTGACCTTCCTTTCCAGATAGGACTCCTTTCACCTTAGTCCCAAGGCCTGTGTCCTGCTCACAGAACAGGTCCTGCGCTTTTCTGCCTGTACCCCTTGCTTACACTATTTTTTCCATCTAGTAAGTCTACTCCACCATCCACCCCAATAATATTATAGCACCCAGCATTTATTGAGTTTTCACTGTTTGCCAGGCTCTGTGCTGGCCAACACTTTAAAGGCATCTTTAGTGCTTTTAGGTCTCAATTAGTCCTCATAACAACCTGTACATTGTACTATTATAATTTCCATTTTACAGATGGGGAAAATGAGACTTAAAGAGTTTAACTTGCACATGTTACATAGACAGTAAATATCAGGGCTCGTGTTCTAAAGCACTGTGCTCTACTCCCTCCATGCACAATTCAAATGCCCCCTCCTTTCTGAAGTTAGAAGTGATCTTTTACTAAATGGCCATGACACTTCAATGTTCTTAACAGCCTGTGTGGCACGTTATGTGGGCCTTTTCTTAGGCTACCTCCTGGCTGTTAACCTCTGCCACAGGCACCTAGAACAGTTCTGGGCACATAACAGAGATAAGAAAGGGTGCAGTGTGTGCCACAGTGGCCCTGGAGGAATAAGAAGTGTTTAGGGCTTCTACAGGTTCATACAAATCACCCTCTCCAGTCACACTGACCTCTCCTCCCCCTACATTTGGCAAGAAGAGAGGAGGGGACCTTCTTGTTTGGCTGGCAATGGGAAGAGATCAGCAAAGGCTTCTTGGAAGACCAGTGACCCTAAGGGTCCCTCTCAGGATGCTCTCAGCCTCTGTCCCTTACTTTCTCTTCTCCCTTCTTTCTCTCCCCTCCCCTACTTCAGGTTTGGCCCCTTCCCCAAGGCCCATTTTTTATCTCCAACTCCACTCACCTGCCATCATCCTAGAAAAATGTCTGCACACAGTTTATATACACCTGTGTGCTTATGATTTCCATATCTCTATTTGCATATCATTTGCAAAGCTGTATTCACAGAGGGGCTGATTTTCTGACCACCATACCTGGGACTTGCTGCTCTTTTCTATGGGCAAAGTCACATTTCTTCTCTGGGCTTTAGTTTTCCAAAAGACAAAAAATCTGTATTCGATGATTGCCGAAGGCCTTCTGGCTCCAGCAGCCTAGGATTCTGAGGTCCCCAGGGGAAAGGGGGAGATGGAGTTCTTGGAGGGGGAGATATTGAAGCAGAGAAAGGACCTTGGAGGTTCACAGTTGAAAACACAGCTTTGGATTCCAAACATGGAGTGGGGAGGTGGGAGGATGAAAGGGTGGGAGGGGTGACAGTGGGGAGAGGGTGGCAGATACTACCTTGTTCATTTATTTACTCGTTCAACAAATATTGATCAAGTGCTTTCTATGTGCCAAGAACTGTGCTACATGCTAAACACACACCATCTTATTTAGTCAGCACAACTTTAGATGGAAGGTACAATTATTAGCCCCCTTTTATAGACGAGGAAACTGAGGTTCAGGGAGGCTAATGCAGCTAGTAGTTGGCAGAGTTGGGATTTAGACCAAGTCTGCCAGATCCCCAAGCGAGTGGTTTTAACCTTGCCTTCCAGTTTCAGAATCTGGCCCTTTCCTCCCCTTCTCATTCCTTCTGCTATCAGATAACTTGAGGTATAAGAACCTAGATATAATTCTGACCCCTCATATGCGGGACCAAAGGCACACAGAGAGAAGCATTTGCCCCAGGACACAGAGCAAGTAAATTGTTCAGCATAGAGACCGTTCTATTCTTCTCCACTCCTTGGAATGCTCATCCTGGGTCTTAGAAGGGGAGGGGGTATTAGAAGGCTGGGTGGGCTCATGGCATGTGAGTATGGGGGCAGAGAAGGATGGGCAACTTTCATTCTTTCCCTCTGACTTGTTTGCTGGTCAACTTCAATTAGCTGAACTGGAATAAGGGTATAAAAGGTCCCCCTCCACCACTGCCAGGGCTCATGACCTCCATGCAACCAGTTTTTTCAGTTCTGGACTGGAGGGAGGTGATGGGGAAGGTGCCAATTCCCTGGGCCTGATACTCCATGTCCCTGTTTGCTTAGTAGAGGAAAAGCTGTGGGGAAGAAAGGGAGATAGAGGTTTGCCTGGAGGTTAGAAAGGAACAGAAAAAAGAAAGGGAGAAAGAAGCAAGGACAGGAAATTTCAGTGCCTTTGGACATCAAAAGAACTATATGCAAATGACATGCAAATAAAATGCAAATCATCGCATACTCCCTCTTACCCCACCCTTTCTGGACAGCTGGAGGACTTATTCAGAGAGTAGCCAAAGCCTTACTCCAGGATGCTGTAGTTCTGAAACTGATCAACTCTGAGGCCTCCTCTGGTCCTCCTGGAGTGACATCTAACCCCCTTGGCTGCACCCCTAGGGAATCACTAGCTCCCTAGGCTCCATTTCTACTTGAGCGTATGATAAGCTTCTTTTGCTTCAAGGACAGAGGGCTCTAGGAGTGAAGCCTCCCCTTCCGGACGCATTGGCAAGAAATGGCCTACAGCCCTGGAGAGGCTGCTGCAGGGAGGAAGGCGGGCCAAACCCTGTTCCCCACCTGAGCAGAGAAAAGTGGCCTACCTGGCTGTAGGCCCTGCTGCTCACTCACACTTCCTGTCATGTCAG
The DNA here is from genome assembly GCA_963574885.1 of Lepilemur ruficaudatus. NCBI lineage: Eukaryota > Metazoa > Chordata > Mammalia > Primates > Lepilemuridae > Lepilemur > Lepilemur ruficaudatus. Next base: position 46,446 of record CAUYRT010072678.1, read on the forward strand.
CTGGATTGAGTTGTCAGGGCTGGGAGAAGGGCGGAGAGCTAGGCATCCTGGAAGGCCACCAAGCAACAAGTCCCTTCTAGTACCTAGCTTCTGCCAGATGAGCTGTGGGGCCCAGAGTGTGGGGGTGCAGAGTGAGGGTCAGCTCCCTGCCTTGGGGTGATCAAAGGGAGTGGATCCTAACTCAGGCTCCCCTAAAAAGCAGATGGAAGTAAAGGAGGCCAGGAAGTAACTTCCAGGTCTGTTTTTAATCACATCTCAGAGTAAATCTGATAGCAGCATTCCCAGGAGGCATTTGCAGAACACAGGTGAAGGGGGTTAGTGTCAGGAGACAAAATAAGAGATGTCCTGGGAACCAGGATAAAGCAACTGTGTCTGGGAAGTGGATGGGAGAGGACGATGGAGTCAGGATACAGAGTTGTTCCCTGCCCTGCTATCCCTAAAGCCGACTACCATCCCCCACCAGGGACATCCTCCCCTGCCCAGTACCCAGCCTTTACCCACATCGGGGGAGGGGAGAGTACACACACATTCATTACCCATTCATTACCCATTACCCACTACCCATAACCTAAACTTAAAGGTTTAGAATAATAGATAATAACAATATGCATTTAATTTAAAGACAGCATAATAACAACCCTGTCTTCTAATCAACTTTTTTGACCTTGAGGCCAGCATTGGGCCTGGGCTGGAGCTCTCTAATCCTACCTTCAACAGACCCCTACCTCAGCCAGCCCTTTCCTAGCTCTCCCAGCCCACCTCAGACCAGGTAACCTTCCTGGTCCACCTGCATGCACTCTCAGGGCAAGTCTAGGCTCAGTGCGCCCTCTTGTGGTAATGGAGGCATATGACCCTGACTTTCACACTCTTAAAAGACCCTGGAGAGGCCTCTTCAGAGGAGCACCCATCCATGGCTGTGGGAACCACAGGTTAGGGCCCAGTTCCAGGCAAGCTGGAGATGTAGAATTTTAGTTACAGAACCCTGTTGGGTCTTCTAGTCCCTGCTCACCCTCAAAGGCCAGACCTCACCATGGAACCTCAGTTGGAGTCAGCCAGCTGTGTTCTGCCCAGTCAATGCAGGGACAGGAGCTCCTGGCCTTGTTGGGCTGTTTGTCCTATTGTCCTGTTGCTGGACAACTCTGCCAGTTAAAAGGTCCTGTCTCATATACTGCCCTCTGGGGCTGCTGAACTCCATGCCAACCCTACACCCACGTGTGTCGGGAGATCAGTGGCCATTCATCCCTTCAAAGCTGTATCGAGTACCGACTGGAGCCACACACTGGGCTAGGAGCTGTGAATGTAGCAGACACTGTCCCTCTCCTAGAAAGCCCACAGTCTGTTGATGCTTGTGGACCAGTGAGCAGGCAAGTCCCTCACCCTGTGGCATGTACTCCAACAGAAAAGCAAGGCGTGCCATGGGCACTGGCTGTGGGGCGCACCTTACCTGAATTTTGGGGCATCAGGAAAGCCTACTGGGAGGAAAGGATGTCTAAGCTCAGATCCCAGCGAATAGGGGGAAAGCAAAAGGAACAACCAGCACATGCCAGGCAGGTGCATGGGACATTCAGGGAGCCCCACGCAATACAGGCAGGGACTGAGTACAAGAAGTGGACCAGCATGAGTGAGTGAGGGGGATAATATTCGTACAGGGAAGAACTTGAAGCCATCTGACTTAGGTGGAAATAATTCGCCTGTCTCAGTAACAGGTGACTTGTGACACACATCACAGCTGATTGCAGCACAGCCTTGAATAGCAATTCCAAGGTTGGGGATTGCTGGGAAGGAGGGTGCTGGCGAGCAGTTCACCTGTGAAGGGGCAGGGAGCAATAGGGCAGAGGTGGAGAGGGAATCGGGTTTGAGGTATTCTTCATTTTGTTTTTCAGATGGGAAGATCTGAATTGTTTCAGGACTGTTAGAAAGGAGGCAGGAAAGAGAGACGGAAGAGGAAGAGAGGGGATAGTTTCCACTGAGAGGCATGGCCCTGAGGAAGGGGGAGGGGCTGGGATTCAGAGCCCTGGGGCAGGGGAGAAGGGACATGTCTCCCATTAGGACAGGAGGGAATCTGGGAAGGTAGGTGTGGATTCAAGTCAGAGAGTGGTGTGGTGTGGTGTGGTGTTCCCTCTCCCGCTTCTGCTTTCTGTGATGTAGGAGAGGAGGGAGCTGGGAGGGGAATGGCAATTCACCCTGCCTCTCCCTGCTCAGGAATCAGGAGCTTTTCAGAGCCTGACATGCAGCAGGAGCCAGGGCCAGGGAGATAGTCACTCCCCTGAACACCAGGCATCCAGTCTCCACTGGGCTGCTCCCGAGGTTGCTCTGACCATCTTTTCCTTGCTCCATCAGAAGCCCCTGAGGTTCGGCCCTTCTACACTGAGTCTCTGCCGAGGGATCCTGTATTTGTCACTTTGCTTCTGTCTCCTTCCCTTCCCTTGTCTATCCTTCTGGATGCCCAGCATGGTTATCAGTCAGGGTCTCTACAGGAAAAGAGAGTCAACTCAGCTGTGTGCCTTTAATGAAAGTGACAGAGGTGCAGCAGGCTTATGGGAACCAGCAGCCAGAGAGGAGCAATGCTGGGGAGCTAGGGCTGAGGAGGTGGGGGAGGCAGAGGGACAGAGCCCGGGAGAGCGAGAGCCTTGGAGGAATGAAGCTGGTGCAGCAGGTGCGGTGCTGAGCGATGCGGTGCTGAGCAGCGAGTCGCAGGTAACACATGCACTCTGCGCTCTCGCCCTGTCCTCCCATCTGTAGGCGCTTCTCATTGGCTAAAGCTAGAGGGTTACTCCATCCACTTTGCCCAGGTCCAGTGAAAACCCCTGGACAGAGGTCCCCCAACTGTGGGGCCCTACAGTTCCCCTCCTAGGGCCTCCCATGGCTAACAAGACTGCAGGGAGAGAAAAGTCCCCAGCAAGGCCCAGCCCAGCCTGAGTGAGGTTGCCAGGGGGGCCTAGCATGGCTCTTCTCCTCTCTGGCTTGAAGAGACACTGGTGAGGGTTAGATTCGGGTCTTCCTCGAGGGCACCTTGCTTACCTTGGCAAAGGGGACCAATCAGGAGCATGTTCCTGCCAACTCTGCTCCCAGGGAAGCTTTGGACACTCTCTTCCCCTACGTATTCAGTGCTTGCTACTACGGGGACTGGCGTAGCCAGTGCTCCGCACACCACACTGCTCATCCTGCCCAAACCTGGGGCCCCTCCCACAGGTGGGCTGTGCTCTCTGAGGCTCGAGCTGGCCAACCTGATAAAACCATCTGGGTTAGCAGGTGGCCTGGGGGAAGGAGGTGGTATGTGGGAAGAAGGTGGCATGGGGGAAGAAAGCCCAGGGTTGGATCCCAGCACTATTCTGGTGAGCTATCCAAACTTGGGCAAGGCACACACTTTTCTAGGTGAGCCACAACCATAAAAAATGTTACAGGATCGCTACCAGGAGCCAATGGGCTGTCTTGCATGAAGACGCTTTGTAAGCCCCAAAGCCTGCAGAAAAAGGAGTTATGACCCCTCCCAGGTGTTCTAACATGGCCATGACGGCCTCTTGAGGATAGGAAAGCCTTATCTCAGTGTTTCCCAAATAGCTGACCATCTACATCTATTTTAACAAGTTCCCAAATGATTTTGGTGCACACTAAAACTTGAGAATCTCGGCAGAGAACTAACTGTCATGGAATTTCGGGCACTGTGACAGTGGGGTTGAGGGGGTTGGGAGGAGAATGGTCTATTACGGCCCTTGGCATGTGGTCTCCTGGAAGGCATCTCCTTTGCAGCGTGTAAGGTCAGCCTCAAACTATCAGGGAAGCTTAATTCTCCTCCCCATCCCCCTAGACCAGGAAGGGGCCCATGGCAGGGATGTCTAGTGATGGTGTCCAGAGCCCCCTCACTGCAGGGGACAGGCAGGCTGGGGTGTGCAAGTCAAGGAAGGTCAGAAAAACACTCCAAGTCTTGAAAACACTGCTTTTTAAAAAAGCATTATTTTGGGTTATTTGGAAGTCAGTAGGGAAGGTATATGGATTGGGGGACTCCATGCCCAGCAATAAAGGCACACATGTAGGATGGGAGGTGCCTTCTTCAAGAATCCCCACCCCCACCTGGAATCGCAGCTGGGGCTCAGGACTGAGGCTCCGGATTGGGCAGGAGGGGAAGGAGAAAAGGCCAGGGGCAGGGGAGGGACACCTCCCTCCCAGATCCCCCGGCAAGGCTGAAGCTGGTCCATGAAAACAGGTTCAGAAAGGAGGCACACCCACCTGAAAAGGACATCTCCCCACAACCCTCAGCTTGACCAACACCAAACAAACCCAGCTCCCCCAACCCTCTGGCCTGCATGAGTTCAAGGGACAGCAGCAGCCTGTTCTGGGGTACGGTGGGGGGGCAGAGTAAACCCTGCAAACCCCTTCCCTCTCCAAGGTCTTTGAGGAAGGATGTGACTCTTCCTATTTCCTCCCTCCTAAGAAAGGGGTCCCCTAGGGGACCCACAAGACTTTCCCAGCCCCTGAAACACTGCTGCCTCCACCTTGCCAAGCTGTTACCATCTTTCAGCCTCAGCCCACACCCCATCCCTTCCAGGAAGCCTTCCCCAATAAACGCAGCCTGCACAGCGCTCCTCAAAGCGCCTTCCCAGCGCTTCCTATTACAGCCTCTTTATGCTGGAAGATACTTTGCAAGTGAAGAGCCTTCCAGATGTCTGATCTAGTTCTATCTGGTTTATAGATGTGGGAATGTCAGCTTTTTTCCACTAATAGTAATGATATTGACATTGGCTAACACAGCGAGCTCTCACTGTGTACTAGGTACTTGACATGCAAGAATTCACTTAAGTCTCACAACGGAGCTCATTTTATAGATGAGGGAGCTGAAGCACAGAGAGGTGAAGTAAGTTGGCCCAGGATTGCACAGCAAGTAAGCGGCAGGGCCTGGATCTGACGCTGGAAGTCTCATTCCAGAGTCGCAATCTCATCTCTTGCCTCTGAGCTGGCTTCTTATGGTTGCGTCTGTCTTCTTCAGTGCAGACGTTTTACTTTATCCTTCCCTATTAACACCCCTCCCCGTGCCTCCCCTTTCCCCGCCCTCCCCCAAATGGCTGAGCACACAGTAGATGCTTCAGAAGTTATTGAGCCGAGATAGGCCATGGGGACATTCCTGACACCAGATGGCAGCATTGGCTAAAAGTTCTCTCCGAACTCCGGGTCTAGTGTTGTCAGTCGAGTAAAAACTTAAACTTTTATTTCTGGTACAAATGATAAATACTTTGCATTAAAAATCTGGAATTCAAGTTTTCCTCATACTTCATGCTCCCTCCGCACCCCAGAAGCTTACAAAAATATTTCTGTTTAGAGGGGAAAAAGCTGGTGCCTGCTCCGGAGGCGGAGTCCAGGTCTTAGGCAAGGCAAGGTGGTGGGAGGGCTCCACCTGCCCCACAGGCGGCCTTGGCCAGGCAGAAATGAGAAGAATGTGCCACAGTGTGGTACGGGGGCTGTGTCCCCAGCAGCTCCCTCTTGGGGGGTAAAGATCCCCGCCGTTGCTGGGGAGGAGGAAGGTGCAGACGGGCCAGCTCCTTCCAGATGTGTGTGGGGAGGTGGGCGTAGCAGGCACAGACTCCTTTTAGGGTCTAAACCTCGAAAGAGTTCCGCGGAAGAATCCTGGGCCACCACATTGCGGCTGCTTGAAAGTGAACACTACGAGGAGATGAAGGAGGGGAGGGATGCCAGGTTGGAGAGCCCCTCTCTCCCTCTCTGTCCCCAAGGAAGGCACAGGGTGGCAGTGGGGGCTGCCTTCATAAGTGACCAGGCCACACCCATTTCACAGTCGAGGGAGGGAGATGGGGCCAGAGAGGCCCCCAAGGGCTCGGGCCAGGGCAGCGGGGAGGAGGAAGTAAGGCCTCAGGAGGGGTCGCCACCCTCTAGTGGCTGGGGGAGGTGCCGCGGGCCCAGAACAGCCACCTCCAGGCCCACCCCTCCCCCCAGCCCAGCTAGGGGTCCTCATCCCAGAGACACAGCTGCCTCTGGGGCACGTAGAAGTCAAAGCTGTAGCTCTTCTGGCAGCTGCGGATGCCGCACTTGTAGGGCGCCGGCCGGTCGCGGCTGTGGCAGTACTTGAGCATGCAGGGGTACCAGGCCAGGTTCAGGCCGTAGTGGCAGACGCAGGGCTTCCCGCGGTCCGCTACCTGCCCGCAGCGAGGCAGCTCCGCCCGCTCTGAGGCTTTGGGCAGAGCCTCAAACACAGAGCTGTCCACACCTAGGGGAGAGAGGCAAGATCAGAGAGGGAGGGAGGGAGGGAGGCAGCCGTCCCCTACTGGGCCTCCCCAGTCGTTCAACAGGCATTTATAGGCACCTCGTCCCCACGGATGCCATGAGGACACAGGGCTAAGTAAGACCTGCGTACCAGGCTCCTCGCTAGGCTGGGGGAGAAACAGATGAAATAACAATGACCCTCATCTATGGAGTCCCAGCTGTGGACTCTACATGCAGTACCTCCTTCTACCACCCCGTGGGATACTGTCATCCCAGGTTTAGTGATGCAAAAAGTGGCCCAGAGAGGTTTGATTATCTGGCTGAGGTTATACACAGTAGGAGTGGAGTCAGGGCCTGGCATGGTGGCTCACTCCGCTAATCTTAGCAATCTGGGAGGCGGAGGTGGGCGGATTGCTTGAGGTCAGGAGTTCGAAACCAGCCTGAGCAAGAGTGAGACTTCGTCTCTACTAAAAATAGAAAGAAATTAATTGGCCAATATATATAGAAAAAATTGGCCAGGCGTGGTGGCTCATGCCTGTTAGTCCCAGCTACTCGGGAGGCTGAGGCAGGAGGATCGCTGGAGCCCAGGAGTTTGAGGTTGCAGTGAGCTAGGCTGACGCCTAGCACTCTAGCCTGGGCAACAGAGTGAGACTCTGTCTCAAAAAAAATAAAAAATAAAAAATAAAAAACAAATAAAGTGGAGTCAGGACTGGAACCCAGGTCTGTCTGACTTCAAGGCCTCCACTCAGCCACGCTGCCACCTGACGCTTTAAAAAAATCACATGCTGGTGTGGTGCTGAAATAGAAGCGTGGGGATATGGGGTAGGAAATCAAAGAAGCCTTCTTTTAAAAAAGGGGATATTTGAGTAGGGCCAGGCAGGGAAGGGACAGCACAAACATGCCCACAGATGGGGCGGTCAGGGTGGCCAGGGTTTGGGGCGGACGGGAGAGTGTGCACATGAGGGGTGCTGGCAGGGACCTGGCTGGGGTGGCTCAGTGGCTGTGGGAAGGACCAGCCACTTTTGGGGGGATGCTCATATTAAACCTGCACCTTGGTGTGGGGTGCAGTTCCCTGGCAGGCTGTGTGTGGGAGGGCAGACTGCAGCTCTGTTGGGCATTTCTAACTCCAGCCCTTCCCAGGGAGGGACAGGCATTGCTCTAGTGCTCAGCAGGCTGGGCAGAAGGATCAGGGCCTGGAGTTGGAATGGTGACTTATCCCTTCCCATCTACACAGAGGACCTGAGGGAAGTCCTGGGAAAGGCACCCAGAGATGGGCCCACATAGAAGTCACAGAGGTCAGGTAGGCAAGGACCACACAGAGTTGGGAGGATTCCTGAGGATCCTGGGGAGAGATGCTGGCAGCCGGCACCACGGATGGTGTGAAGCTGATTTCTGAGAGGTGGCAGCAGAGGTGGGCAGTGGGGAATGGGTGACGGTGTCCTGCTCCCATGACAGAGGGTCCCATCTCTGTGTCCTCACTAAGGGCAGGGGACAAGGGGAAGTGTCTAGGACTGTGCCTCCACAGGGCCTAGCAGAGTCTGTGCCCCTGCCTACAATGGGTCCCTTTCATCTGGCCGACTCCTCTCACCCAATAGCTGCATAGGTCTCACTTCCTCCAGGAAGCCTTCCCTGACCAATCGCAGCCCAGTTTATTGTCCCTCCCCTGAATGCCCTCAGCTCATCACTGTACTTTACCATGTTTCACTCTATGGACCTATCCCCCAGGAAATGGGAGTCTACCTGTCTGATACATCTCTGCAGGTGCTCAATAAATGCCTCTTGAATGAAAGAGTCACTCAACTACGACCCCCTCCCCTCCTCCCCTGCTCTGTGCTCTCTCCTCCTCCTCTTCCCTCTGCCCAGCACCTGCTGACCTTGCTCCAGCCAGAACTGGACGTCCTCCTGGCGGGTGTAGATGGCATCCACGGCCTCGGCACACACGTTGTGGAGATGGGGGCTCAGCAGGCCCCCCTGGCTGAAGTTGACAGCGATGTCCATGTGCAGTTGCTCCGGGCCCCGAACCTCCTCGGCCTGCCGTACTGCCCGTGGGTTTTTCTGTGTGCAGGAGAGGAGCTGCTCCTACCCGGCCTCAGAATGCTCCCTGCCCATCTTCCCCTGACCCCTGATCTTTCCAAGATCCATGGAACAGAGTCTCTCTGGGAAGGGCAGACGGGGGGAGGGGGGAGGGCCCCAGGGCAGGCCCTGCTGGATAGGGTAGGAGGCTTAGATGAAGCTGCGGAGAGGCCCAGGGTCTAGAAAGGGACCGGGAACAGGTCAGCAAGGTAAGGGTTTTGAACACTATACTGAACACCTTCTATACGTTATCTCATTGAATTCTCTATGCCTATTTTCTCAATCAGAAAATTGAGGCTTCGAAGGCAAGGTAACTTGTCCAATGTCAGTTGGCTAATGAGTGATGGAGAGGTTGTGCCCAATCCGACTTCAAAGCCCGAGTCCCTAACCTCCATCCTAAATGGCGGGGAGCTGGGACCAGGGACTGGAGAAATCTGGGGGCTGGGAGTTCAGTTAGAGATCTGGGGCTGTGGGGTCAGGTTTAGCCTGCAGCAAAGTCAGAGGGCTCAGGACTCCAGGGGTAAGTCAGTGCCAGGGCTGAGGGCTAAGGTGGGGCAGGGGCAGTGGGTCCATGAGCAGCATGAGGATGAGGAGCTGGGTAGGACCAGGCTTGGGGCCAGGCTGGCAGCAGGGGTCAGGCCTCTGGGTCAGGAGTGGGGCCGGGGAAGGCCTGGGGCACTCACCTGCCGAAGCTTGGCCATGGCCTCACTGGGGATGATCTCATTGTGGTGCAGACGGGTGACAAAGCAGAGGGCCTGGAACTGACTCTGTCCCTTTTCCAGCTCCCCCAGGATCAGGGCCCGGAAGATCTTCACATCCTGAAGGAGAAGGGCAGGAGGATGGGAGACTAGCTGGAGGGAGCAGGGCTTCCCTGCCAGCACGGGGTACTCAGCCTGGAGGCTGCCTGGCACTAGACACCTCCTTCCCGCTGGTCTAGGGATTTTTATCTTTTCTATTTAAACCCCTGACTTAAAAGAACACACCCCAGGTGTTCCAAAGCCTCCTAGAAAAGTAAATGATAAAATTGAAAATTTTTCACAAGAGAACCCTTCAGAAGTACGGAAGCTTCACCTTGAAGAAAACAGCACCTCTTTGGGCAGCTTGTTTATTCACAGCTGACCATTCCCCTCCGTGGAGCCCCCTGATGTTATCTTCATGTGGTGGGGGAGGGTCTGGGCCTCTACAAGTGCCTGAGCAGCAGGTGATGCTGGAGGGGCTGCATGCCCAAGTCTAAGTCTCTCTCTGACATTTTGACTCAGTACGTTTGGGGAGAGGCCTCGAGATGCCACCGGTGCTTCTGCAGCCAGGCCCCTGGCTGCCCACCTCCGCTGCCTGGGCTAGTGGGGGCAGGACGGGGTTAAGGGCAGGGGCAGCAGGCTGGCTGCAGCTGTTGCTACCTTCTGGGGGCTGGATGGCTCAGTTTCCCCTTTCCCTCTCCACTTCCCCTTCCCCTGTGGGGTTACTAATGGCAGTGCCTGAAGCCCAAGGGCTCCTTCCTGTTACTAACTCACCGCGTGGTGGGGGAATCCTGACCGGGACAGAGAGAGAAGGGCCCGGGGTGGGATGGGGCCCTTGCCCAATCTGGGGGCTGGAACCCTGTGCTCCACCCACCTGCACTGCTCACCACTGCCCCACCACATCAGAGAAGCGCCCCCCACCTTCTCACCCATCTCTGCGCCTGTACTAACTCTGCTCCCAGTGATAAGTTAGCATCTAAATCTGTCAAGAGCCCTCCCACCATGGGGGCACCCTGGCCTCAGTGACTGCTATCTGCTGGGGAACCCCTAAAGCTGCCCTGGCACTTAGAATATGCAGTGCTGTGTATCTATTCAGCTATCAGTGCATGTGCCCCTGCACCCGCCCCCACTAAGAGAGCCTGCTGTGCACCTGCTAGAGTGGGAGGGCCTTGAGAACAGGGTCTGAGTGTCCCCGTTAGAGTCCAGAGACAGGCAGCCAGGGGCCCATGGCTCCACTGTAAAGCTGCAATGGATTATTAGCTGGTGCCCCAGGCTTTTCCCAATTTCTCTCCTTTGTAAAATAGGGCTGATTGCACATTTCCCTGATAGGGTTGTGGTGAGGACTAGGTAAGTTATTTGGAAGAATGTTCACACAGAGCTCAGTAAGTGCTAGCTGTGATGACTATTATAGGTGATCAGCAACCCATGAGTGCCTGTCATCTCATAACCCCCATGTATCTCTGCAGTCCCTTAACTCTAAGGAAGTTTCTCTTATTTCCTTTTGTTGTAAATGATCTCTGGAACAATGTGGTGCGGGAGTGTATGGGGAGATTTTTCCAGAAAGGGAAACTGAGGCCAAGCTAGTGAGAAAGTTTCCATTAGGTTCCTTATGATCCCAGAGACTAGTGAGGAAGGTGAATCAGAGCTCGTGTTAACCCTGCTTCCTCTCAATAGGAAATCCCTTCTCAGGTCATGATGCTGGAATCTCCTTGTCCCGCCAGCCTGGGCTATCTTATCTTCCCCTTTAGAGGCTGATCTGCTTGTAGCATATTCCATTCCAGGCTCAGTTCCTGCCAGGTGAGACTTGACACCAGACTTCCCCTGCTAGAGCTTGAGTCAGGCGATGTCCCTGGCAGGATCCCACAGGCAGAATTCAAAACCCACTTCCCTGGTATTTCAGCTCTGACTCTTTGGAAAGAACCTTCTCTGGATATCCATGGCACCTTCTATGACACCACTGGCACATGCAATACCCTGCAGTGTCAGGGCTGCTGAGGGGTCTCACTGCTTGGTGACACCACCTGCCTACCATTAGCAGGAGAAGGTATCTGAACTTTTAAACCAGACCATTGGGTGAAAGGATTCTGAGCTTTTTCTCTGCTTCTATTAATATATTAAATAGCAATGATAATGATAATAATAAAATGCTACCAAAATGAGAAACTGATTGGGGGGTGCAGAAAAGTACTGAGAATTTGTCATTGAGATAGAAGATTTCCTCTGTATCTCCTACCTGAGTAGGACCAAGAGTTATTGAAGTTTCTAATTAGAAGAGACAAATCATTGTTATTATGCATCCAAAAGAATGTATGATCCTATTTAAGATCCTGACAACAACAGGAGGTAGGAACTATGATTGCTACCGAGCTCGGATTGTGTAACTTGTTCAAGGTCAGGGAGTAAGAGGAAACACAGCCGGGATTTTGGTGCAAGCAATGTGACTCAAAGCCTGAGCCCTCGTAACCAGAATGCACAACGTGTCTTCTAGATCAACTAGTCTAATTTCCTTGATGTTCAGCTAAAGAAACTGGACAGAATGTGGCCTGCCTGTGGCCTCCTCCTAGCCAGTGGCAGAGGCAGGACTAGAACTTGGTTCCCTTTTTTTTTTTGAGACAGAGTCTCACTCTGTTGCCCAGACTAGAGTGCCGTGGCGTCAGCCTAGCTCACAGCAACGTCAAACTCCTGGGCTCCAGCGATCCTCCTGCCTCAGCCTCCCGAGTAGCTGGGACTACAGGCATAAGCCACCATGCTTGTCTCTCTCTCTCTCTCTCTCTCTCTCTCTCTCTCTATATATATATATATATATATATATATATATATACTTTTTTTTTTTTTAGTTGTCCAGCTAATTTCTATTTTTTTAGTGGAGATGGGATCTTGCTCTTGCTCAGGCTGGTCTCGAACTTCTGAGCTCAAACAACCCTCCCTCCTCAGCCTCCCAGAGTGCTAGGATTACAGGCGTGAGCCACCACACCCGGCCTTGGTTCCCTTTTTTAACCATGCCTGAAGGCAGTCTGCCCATGAGTCCTCTGTATACCTGCCCCGAGAATGTGGCAGTCCCGGCTCATGTTCCTGTGACTAACAACCCCCATGACACAAATAAGGGAAGATGAAGCAAGAATCCTTCCAACCGCCTGCCTGCCTTGCCAAGAGCCTCTCTAAGGCTCCAGTCTTTTTAGTCCCATTTCTCCAGAAAACCATATCCCACTTGCTGACCCCTGAGAGGGACCCTTAGTTTCTGGATCTAACTATTTGGTAACAGGGCTCCATCATCCTGACCGTATTCCTCCAACTAACTTTCTATTCCCTGCACCTCGGACTCACTAGAAAGTTTCCAGGACCCCCTTTTCCTCCAACCTTCACAGGGTAAGGAACATCTGGCCAGATTCTAAGTCCAGGCCAGATGGAAGCCTGGCTCCCAGCCTTCCTCCTTGCCCAGGAGTCCCTTGGGATGATTCCCTGATGTGGCCTAGAGCCCAAAGCAGATGGCACAGCTGGGGAAGAACCCATGTCAGGGCGTGAAGGCAGCTTCTCAGGCTGAGACCCAGGCTAGGACTCCCAGACAGGAGGTTTCCATAAGGCTCCTTCTCCCATGAGCTCCCAGGAACCTCCCGCCCACTAGGAGCAGCCCACCAGAGGAACTGGAGCATACAGCAAGCAGAGGGCGTGGCAAGTGTGCTGGGGAGATAGTGAGTGTTCGCTAAAGTCTTTGCCTGCAGCTGTAAGTGAGCAGTAAGTAAGTAAGGAGTAGTCTCTAGGATAGCACAGTCGTTAAGAACAAGGGCTCTGGAGCCAGTATTACCTGCATTCAGATCCTGGCTTTGCCACTACTAGCCACATAACCCTGGGGGAATTTACTTAACCTCTCTGTACCTTACTTTCCACATATGCAAAATGAGTTAAGCAACAGTACCTACCTTGAGGGACTGTTGTGAGGAATAAATGAGTGAAAGGTCTCAGAACATAGTGGGCTGAACTCTCAGTTTCTCTCCTATTGCTGCAATGCCTGGCCCTGTGTCTGCCTTGCTCCAACTGGAGTCTACTCCAGACCAAAGAGGCAGGAGCAAAGATTTTTCTCCTATAGATGTACCTGAGGCCCAGATCGGTCGGGTGACTCCTCTGGGGCTTGCAGGTAATCAGCCAATCAGTCAGAGAGCACTGACTACCGTTACTGGGAGGCAGCACCTTCACAAGCACTGGGCTGGGCAGGGGGTTGGCCAAAGTCAAGACAAAGGCCTCTGTCTTCAAGGGGCTCACATGGGAGGCTGACTTCTGACAACCGAAGTCAGTGGACCACAATAGGGTCTTGAGCTGTCCTTTATGCTACGTGCTGTGTAGGCCAAGGAGAGATGAGGAAGCACTTGTCCCTTAAGGATGAGGCTGGAGGTACAGTGAGGGACATTTCAGTGGTCCTTGACCATTAAAAGGATACGGCTTTGCAGCAAAGAGAGAGGCATTTACAGAAGACAGGGAGGTATGAGGGTCTCCTAAAGCCTCCATCCTATCATTCCTCCATGGTACTGTCATCTGATGACCTTATGCCCTTCAAGGGCTCACTCTGTCCTCATCAAAAAGTGTAGCCCCAGAGCCTGGCACCCCGGGTCCCTGCCCACAGCAACTCTTGCACTCCCCAGGCACTGAACTGAAGAGCCTGCAGTTCCTGAAATGACAGATGCCATGTCTGCCCTTGTGCCTTTCCATGAGCCAAATCCTCTGCTGGGATGCCTTGCGCCCATCCATCTATCATCCTTCAGGGCTCGGTTCCCAGGTACCCCTCCTCTGGCTGTCCTCCCCAACCCTCCCACAGAGTTGGCCAGTCCCAGCCACAGCCTCTACAGCAGTAGTCCCCAACCTTTTTGGCACCAGGGACTGGTTTCATGGAAGACAATTTTTCCATGGATGAGGGTTGGGGGGTTGGGGTGTCATGGGCAGAGGGGAGGGGTGTTGTGCAGAGCTCAGGTGGTGATGCGCAGCCTGTTTCCTAACAGGCCATGGACAGGTACCAGGTTGTGGCCCGGGGACTGGGGACTGCAGCTCTAGAGCACGAATCCCACTGTGTTCACAATGATCTCTACTTGTCTTTCCTTCCAGACTCAAGTCCCTGAGGTTGGGATAGTGTCTTATTTGCAGTGTATCCCTGCCCGCCTCCATCACAGCAGGTGCTCCATAAATGCCCGATAATGAACAAACAGGAAGAGTGAACCAACAAGAGCATGGAAGGGCTTTTCTGAGAAAAGGGATAGGAATGTAGCAGGGGAGGGACGCAGTGGGGGGCAATGAGTGGCTGAATAAAAGGCTGGCAAGAGGGCCGGGACACAGCAGGACACAGGGTCTGAGCGCCCGGGCCAAGGAGACTGAGCTTCATCTTGCACATCACTAGAAGTCATCGTGGGTCGGAGCCTGGGTGACATGAACAGATCTGTGGTTTAGAGCTGAATCAGACTCTGCTTGGGGCTGTGCCCAGGCAAGTGTGCTTCGGATCTAAACGCCCAGGCAGGGGGCCCCATCCTCACTAGGCATCTTCTGTCCAGGGAACAAGTTTTCCAGGCCCTCAGTGACCTGCCCCTGGCTCATTTGTGCAGTAGCCCCAGGGTCTGGCACAGCTGGGGCTCAACACTTAGTAGCCAGGTGAATGAGTGAGATCCAGGGCCTCCGTCAGCTCCCTTGCCGCCAACAAGAAGACAGCTCTTTCTTCTCGGCCTTGCCTGTAGCTGGGCTCCTGCAGGCTGGCAGGCCAAGAGCTCCTATTTTGGCTTCTAGACGGTTTAGGGGATCATCCAGTTCATGGCCCAGTAAGATGCCAGCAGGGGTAGTGACCTTCACAAGTCACACAGCAGCAGAGCCAGGACCAGAAGCCCAGACCTCCTGATGCTGGTCCAGTGATCTTCGTGCTCTCCCAAGCTCCCTGCTTAGCCCTTGTCCAGATACTCAGTTCTTCTTGTGCCCATCCCTGCCATGCTGTCTTTTGGGACCTCCTGTGTCTTCCAGAGAGAAGGCTACTTGGGGCCCAGCGGTGCCGGGGCTCCAGGTGAAGGCGCTGAGAGAGGCAGACAGCTCTGGGCCAGGCTGGGGGAGGAGCCCTGGGATGGTGAAGCTGTCACACCAGCCCTGCATGGTGGCATCCACATGTAGGTAACACTGGACACGCCTTGCCTTGGCGCTGTTACCGGGGTGCTGGATGACTCCCAGCTGAGGCCACTCGGAACCGGTACACACACACTGGCACCTGCCTCCCGTTCTCAGGCCCTTTCCACCCTCTGTCACACACACTTGCTGGGGCTCAATCTCTCCCTCCCACAGTCACTCAGGTTCCTCTTCTCTCAAGACAGGTACTCACCAGAGCTCACTTCCTCCCTCCTCACCCACCTCACCCCTTCCCCAGAGAGACACCTCACAAACCTGTCCCCCGCCCCAGCAGCTCACACCCGTCTCGCTCACATCCCTCCACTCTCCTCACGCGCTGCCTGTGGAGTCTGCCCACTGACACTGCTTCGCACATGCACTCACACATGCACATGCGTGCTCATACAAACATGCACACGCATGCACACATGCACACGCTCTCACCACATGGCCTCACCTCAGCTGCGGCCTGCCCCATCTTCTCTCACCCTCTCTGGCCCTACAGCCCCGCCACCCCCACTGCCTCCCCCAGTGCCAGCCCTCAGCTTGCCCCGCTCTCGGGGTGCCCTTCCTCAGCCCCTCTGCAGAAGCCTTGGGGACGGGGGTGGGGAGGGGAGCTTCTCTGGTCTCAGACCTTGCAGCCAGCCCTGCCTTCCTCCACCATCCCCAGGGAAATAGGAGACAAAGCTGCCCCTTCCCTCCACACCTTCTCCCTGCCCACTGCTCTGCAAGGCAGTCACAGTCCAGGCCAAATCCACCCTTCCAGGCCCTCGTGGAGCACTTGTCCCCCCACCCCCCAGCTCCTGGACAGCTGGCGTTCTCCCCTGGGAGTTTCCTCTGCCATCTTGGTCTCTTTCCCATCACACCAGAGTGCATGATTCTGGGGCCCAGACTGAGCCAATCTAAATATTTATTCCTCTGCTCCTGGCTGGGGCTGCTTTATGGCTAGAGAAGGGGCCGGCTTCACTAGGCTGGGGAGGGGGAGCGGGAGGAGTTGGCCTGGAGAGCCAGCCAGAAAGCAGTGCCGCCCCAACCCCACGGCAGAACCAGGAGCGCCCCGGCTGCTCTGCCCAGGTTCCTCGAGCAGGAATGGGGTGGGTGGATTCAACCCACAGCCAGGCCAGGCACGTCCCAGGCCGCCCCCATTAAGAGATGCCCGCGCACCCTCAGGGCGAGGCCCTGGACAGAGGCTTCTTGTCATGGGGCATCAGTGCAACCACTAGTCAGGAGCAGTGCCCCCTGCCCTCAGCCCTCCCCCAGAGCCTCCAGTGCTCTGTCAGCCAAATCCCAAAGGTCACCACTGTCCCGATTGCCCCAGGAACAATGTGAGGCTTTATGTGGATCAACTGCACCCCACTGTCCCGCTGACTCAGGGCTCCTAAAACAGAGCTCTGCGCCGCCTCCCCCTCACCCAGATTCCTACACCAGACGCCTGCCTTGCTCCCTGCCCTTTCTCCGAATTCCCAGTGGCAGCCACTCGAACACTTGCCAACTTAGAGGATGTTAGCTCCTAATGATGCTCTGGTCCCTCGAGCAGAAAAAAGTAGCTGGAACAATATGCTTAACAGTGGGAAGCAGGAGAGCTGGGGCGGAGGGACGGACTGGGCCTGCCTGGCACTGGCATTTCACTTCTCACATGCCTCGCTGGCCTCTGCTCTGCAAGGGCCTCTTAGTCACTTCTTACACCAAGCCTCGGGCATCACACTATCGTCCCTGTTGTTCAGGCAAGGAGCCTGGGGCTCAGAGACCTTAAGTGACTTGCCAAGTTGCATAGTTGGTAAATGGCAGAAAACTGTACACAATGAGTGCTCAGTACATCTGTGAGATATTTTTTTAAATCATCCCCCTCACCCCACTCCCCTAGAGGCCACACAGGGGAGGGAAGAGTCTCGAACTTCTTCTTCCTGCAGTTATGAGCTGGGGTAAGGGGCCCAGCCCGAGTCTGTATGCAGGAGGGCCTGCAGTTTGTTCCTCTGCACCACGGGTTTTTTCAGCTTCCTTCTTCTCCCTCCCTTCCCCTCCCCAGGGTTCTTCAGCCTTCTGGAAGGAGCCCACTCACAGTGCCATGGTAGCACAGACAGGCAGTCAGGACACAGCAGAAGGATCCCTGGGTCCTAATCCTGGATCTTGTCAAAATCACTCCAGAGCTGTGGGGCTCAGTTTGCATGTCTGCAAAATAGGGGCAATCTCTGCCTCATGGTGTGCACAGCAGTGAAGACCAAATGACGCCACATGTGACTCGAGTGACGGCTCAATGGGTGATTGCTAGACACCGGTGCGGTCCTCACCTCAAACCTGGGCTCTCTGTGTGACAGGAGTCTGTCCTGAGTTTACCCACTGCCACCGCTCTGTGCCTTGGGAAGCCTGGCAGGGAAGAACTCCACCTCACCTCTCTCCACCCACTTTCCAGCAGGCCACTCAATTGTCCCCGGGCCTGGGATCTTTTGCTAGGAAGCTACCTGGACACAGCATTGAGGGATGGGAGATGCTGGCCAAGCTCCGGGGAACACGTTTGAACCCTCAGGTGGGGCTGCTCATCCCCGATCCAAAGAATTCCTGAGACTAGTGTCAGACCCCAGGGCCCCAAGCACAATAGCCTGGTCATTTTGACATCTCTGAGGAAATGCTCTCAGCTGCAGAGAGGTCTGAGCCTCCCCTGGAAGCATCTCTACTGTCCTCTGTTCCCCTAGAAGACATGCCATGCATCGCATGCCTCCACACCAAATCTTAGGGGCCCTAACACGGACAGGGTAGGGGGAGCCTGTGCTCTAAAAGCTTCTCCGTCCCACATCTGTGTGATGTGATATCCTCTTGGGATAACAGGCTCAGGCAGCAACGTGGCCATTTGCACATTCCCATCTTCACTGACTGTGGCTCAAGGCTCTTGGTATTACTCCCGCACCCCAGACCAGGGACTCTAGCTAGCACTCTGGACTGTTCCTTCCTCTGGCGCCCACTCACCTATCCGCACCAAGGACAGGGCTTGTGTTCCCACCCTCCCAGGGTCCTTGACCCTTAGGGTGACCCTGAGCTGACCATGGCTCCCCCTCTCAGGCTCCAGCCGTGGGCCCTTGTGATCTTCTTCCTCCACACTTTTGGAGTCTGTGTCTCCTCCTTTCCCCTCGAGATGTACCCCCTGCCCTGATGCAGTCACACATGACCTTCTGCATATCTTCCAGCCCCACCCTCCCCATCCGGTCAGCACTAAGCCAGGCTGCCTGGAATATGACTCATCCTCTCCCCAGCTTTTGGACACTCAGACTGGGGGACAGAGGCAAAACAGAGCTTGGACAGGGACAGCAACTTGGGGGAGGGGGACCGAGAGGGCTGTCACACTGCCAGGTTAGAGACTAGAGATGGTGACATGACTGTTACTAGATATACCCAGTGATTATGTCCATACAGGTCTCATTATGCTATAGGATTTGGAATATAAAGTAGAGTATCGCCTATTGAATGTACATTAGAAATTAGAGTTTTTATACTGAGGGCACATAGAATTAGGCCTGAAGTATATATACTGCTCAAAACACACTGGGGTGGCCGGGCATGGTGGCTCATGCCTGTAATCCTAGCACTCTGGGAGGCCGAGGGGGGAGGATCATTTGAGCTCAGGAGTTCAAGACCAGCCTGAGCAAGAGTGAGACCCTGTCTCTACTAAACAAATAGAAAAAAATTAGATGGACGACTAAAAATATATATATATAAATATATAAATAAAATTAGCCGGGCATGGTGGCGCATGCCTGTAGTCCCAGCTACTCAGGAGGCTGAGGCAGGAGGATCGCCTGAGCCCAGGTGTTTGCGGTTGCTGTGAGCTTGGCTGACACCATGGCACAATAGCCCCGGCAACAGAGTGAGACACTGTCAAAAAAAAAAAAAAAAAAAAACTTTTCCAAGTGATTATACTCTACTGAATAATATGGGAAATTGATTCAATTCTGATAGAGCTATAGTCAACAGTAACGTAGTGTACACTTGAAAATTTGTTAAGTAGCTCTCATTCTTGTTAAGTGTTCTGACCACAATAAGATTTTAAAATAAATAAATGAATAGATGTGCAATAGTAAATCCAAACATGGATACATATTCTTCCATAGATAAATATATAAAGAATTTACAGTATCTAACTCTTAATTTATTTACAGGTGTCTCAGAAATACTCAAAGGGTTTGTTTTACTTAGTATTCTTTCCTAATAACTTCACGGTCAAAGTGAAACATAAGAAGGCATAAAGAATAAAATTAAATACCCTAGATAATCCACACTGAAACCCTTCATGAGTTCTTCAGATAAACTAATAGACAAGTACATCCAAGCTGAGAATCCAAAATTCTCAAATGGTAATAGAAAAATTTTAGTAGTTAATGAGAGGTACAAATTTTCATAATGGAAGTCTTCTTACAAACAAATCCAGCCAATCTGCATAACAAAAATATATATTTTAATGTTAGAAAAAAATCTTAGAACAGAATAGAGCTTTTTTCAATTTGTATCAGAAAATATTTAATTGCCTTTTGGGGTAAAAACAAAACAAAAATTTAAAAATGCACAAAAAAATTAAAACGTATTTAACACTCTCAACCTGTGCTACTGTAAAAATAGACACACAGAACCCAATATTTTAAAAACATCTATCACCACTTTCGGATGAAATATCCCCAAACCCTGCACTAAAGGGAACTTATTACTACTACTTTAAGCTTAAAGAGGGGATCATGAAGTATAAGAAAGGTTGGAAAATAAAGACTTCTAGTGATGCACTAAAAAAAAAAAAAGGATTTCAGATTAGCTTTTTAAGATGGTTAGAAACTGCAAAGAAAATAGTAATAAGTGAGTCACTTAATTTCTTCAGTCTCCGGTAATCCCAAGAGTAAATGTGAGAGCTAGATTAGATGATTTCCCAGCCCTCTTGCAGCCCTAAAAGCATATGTCTGGGATTTTTTGTTTACTCATTTGTATCAAATTTTACCATTTATAAGTGTTTTTATAGTCTACATGTTTGGGGCATGAAATGGTTAATGAGAAAGCCCCGGCCAGCTGGGCTGGAGGGGCGGCATGCTCAGAGAAGCGGAGTCTACATTTCCATGCAACAGGGGCCTTCTCAGCTGAACTCAATCTGGAAACTAAAGGAGGGAGGGAGATCCCGTGTATAAATCAGGCTTCCGCAGTGCTGGGCTAACACAGAGGCACCAGTGATGGAATGCCCAGAGTGTAAAAGGAAGTCATAAAATAGGCAGAGAGAGAGGGAGGCAGAGGGAGAGGAAGATAGAGAGGCTCTTCTTGAAGGTACTAAATAAATAACAGGAGAGGCATCTCCTAAACGGTATTGAAGGAAATGACCTCCTTCACAAAGAGTGGATGAGACTCCCTACTAAGACTGTGAATTCTGAGCAGTTGCAGATGCAAAACCTGCTAATTCCCTAACCTGACAGTAGAGGTCAGGAAGCAAGGAAGTAGCCAGCTGTCCCGGCACGGAGCAGAAAGGAACCAGAATAGAAGAGGGTGTGAGAATGGGATTAGCAGCCCCCGAGAACGTGGAAAATCAGACAGGCCGAGAGCAGAGAAGGCTCCTGTAGGCCTGGCCGAGTCTTCATCGGGAGGTGTCACCATCTGACCTTTAGGATGTGCATAGCGTATCATATAGCATTATGCTTAAGAAAACTGTTTACTAACTGCCCGTTTCATTCCATATTGGAGGTTCTTATATTTATAATGTTCTGCATTAAAGAAATCCTCCAGATATCGTTATAGAGGATTGTATTACCTGGGTGGCCCTGAACTTTGAATGTTATCCAGACTCTGCGCCCAGGGAACGCAAACATGAGAGCAGCAACCTTAAGGTCATGCCGCTTTCCCCAGGCTTCTTCCTGCGCTTCACACTTCCACATACCCGGTCTCATTCCATCCCCGTAACAACCGACGCAGCACGGCTGGCGTTATTTTCCCTCTTTACCAAATGAGGGAAATTGAGACATAGAGATTTTAAGCAGTAGAGCCAACCAAGCTCGGCTAGGGTTTTGATACCTAGAACTTCAACACAGTTTTTCTCAAGAGATGTACAGTATGTGCCTAGCTCTGTGTCAGGGGCTATGCTTTGGCACAGGAGACACAAAGATAAGTTTTGTATACTACCTACTTTTGAGAAGTTTTCAGTCTCTTCGGTTACAGGAGGTAAGCAAACAGCTACTTTCCACACTGTTTGGTGGGGGCTATGATATATTTAAGCACAGAGCAGTGTTCTCAACTGGGGACGATTTCCCCTCAAGGGGCGATTTGGCGATGTCCGAAGATATTTTTGGTTGTCGCAATTAGTTGGGGGTGGGGGCGTTGCTACTGGCATGTAGTGGGTAGAGGCTAAGGACACTGCTAAACATTCTGCCATGAACACGACAGCCCCCGACGACAAACAATTCTTCAGCTCACAATGTCAAAAGTGTCCAGGTTGAGATACATTGGCATAAAGCGTTATCCAAACATACAGGAAGGACACTCAAGCTTCTTAGTCTGAAGATAGAGGAGGACTTATTGGGGAAGGCTTTTAGAAGCAGAAGATGCTAGGGATAGTCATAAAAAGATGAATAGACATCATCTTGAATATCTCAGAGTGGGAACCAACAAAGCATGAGGAACGTGAAACAGTGTGTTGTGTTTGTGATTTGTAATTTGATCCTCTCCTGGGAAGGGAGAGGCCAGCTCAAGG
>CAUYRT010072680.1:0-128577 GCA_963574885.1 Lepilemur ruficaudatus
GTCCTAACTCCCAGAAAGCAGAGCCCAGTCTTGCTTTTTTTTTTTTTTTTTTTTTTTTTTTGGTCCCTCTGCACCTTGGCAGAGTCTTGGACAGAAAGGATATATGTTGAATCTCCCAAATGCTTTTGTCTTGAGGCTAAGACAAGAGCCCTAATCACTTTAAGCCAAATTTATATTGGTAGTAGTCAAAGGTTTGTCTGTTCAATTACACATTTTCAATTAGGTATTTAGATTCAATTAGGCATTTAGATTGAGGTACTTTCCACATTTTATTCTAGATTGTGTGTAGACTTCAAACTTTTGGGGTGTTTGGGGAAAAACCCCAAGGAGCACAGAAAGAGATTCCCACGTGGTATAAATAATGGGCAGAGTCAAGTGACATGCTGTAAGTTTGTTTGCTTGTCAACACATGCTTGTATTATTTATGGGAGGTCAGGGTTAAACTCTACATTTATAGTTTTGTTCTAGCTCGGATGAGTGAATGTCTTTTAACCACCTCACCTCTTTCTAAAACCTATTTTGTTTGGACTTCTCCCAACCCACCAAAAGGAACTTTCCTATGTTCTCAGGACATTTTTTTTCATTTTCATTTCCAAGTACCGTTTGGTTTCCCTTTCACACACACCCTTCTTCTTTGCAGTGTTCAGAAATCTCATTAGCATCCAACCTCCTCAACTCTTCAATTAGGGAGAGTAAACATATATTACTCGGAATCACCCTGCGCTGCAGTAAAAACAGACAGGGTTCAAGCAAAATGTTGGCCTAACACCCAAGGATTTGACCACTGAAGTTTACTTCCCTTCAGTCAAATTCAGATCACATCTTCCTGAATTTCTCTATGTAAGTAATTAAGCTCTTATCTTCAGTTCTCCAAGGATCACTGTTTCCTTTTCTGCCTAGACCCATTCGTTCTTTTATTCACGGTGAGTACTTACCTGTTATTGTTGTGTACCATTCATTGGTGAAATCATCTGCTGGCAGATTTTCCCATTTTGCTTAATCTAACAATCACAAAATCAGCCACATGATAGCAGGAGAACCAAACTGAGACGCAGAGATCTTTTATAACGGTGCGAAAGAAAGAGAAAGGACACATTCAAAATGTTCTGCCTCTTAAAGAATTCTGTTTAAAAAAAAAACAACAGTGAAGTGATTGCACTCCTCCCTAGTATTTACAACTGTATAAATTCTAACTTTTCCCTGATACAAGGAACATTCACCACTTTCTATTCATGTTCATAGGTCGTGACTAAGATAAATAGATTTTAGAGAAACATTGACGTGGGTGTGCACCAAGTGGGAGGAATCTCATGTTCCAGTCTCCTTGCTGAACACCTAGAATGTCAGAGACTTTGTGAAGTTTGTACCTGACTCTTTTTAAAGGAGGATGTGACTGAGGTCGCAGTGTGATGAATCTGCGACACGGCAGTGTGAAGAAACACAGATCTGAAGAGAGGGGAGCGAAGCAAGCTGGAGTGAAAAGTTCAGATGCATGAGGGTATTCTTACAAGTAAGAGGCAATTGAGGGGTCTGAGGAGTAGCTTTTCTAGAGGAGGTGGCTAATTATCAACATTTCAAACAGGAATGCACCTGTGCTTTCTCTTCCTCCCCTGCTGTCAGTTGTAACACCACACATGCACACACGCACGCACACACACACGCACGCACGCACACACACACGCATGCACACACGCACGCACACGCACGCACACAGCTTATTTCTGCTTAATACCCGATCTGTTGAGAAGTCTTTACTCTTCTTCGTCGGAATGCTGAATTGTGACATAGTCTTCAGTTCCTTAGCAACAAACGGGCCTGCCACCCTTGTGAAATTCTGGTCAGCTGAGAGGAAAAGGGAATGCCAAATTGTGATGGAGAAAACCTCATTTTAATCACAAATGTGTAGGAATAAGGACAGGAGAGACAGGTCAAGGAAGCTGCATTTGAACAAGTGTTTTTGATTAAAGTTTATGTGGGCACAGAAGTCCCCTTTAAGTTCCTTTTTATTGAATAATTTCCCTTTGATCCTTGAGTAACTAAAAGAAAAACCAGCACTTGACATTAACCTGGGACTTAGAGCCAGCCCCACGGTAGGGCTCCTTTCCCCGACTGCTGTCGCCCCGCCTGACAAGAGCCTCACTCAGAGCAGTGTGAGCACGCTCATCTCCCTTTCCCAGCCGGGCCTTTCCCCTCTCATCCGGGTGGGCATGGAGGGCAGTCGCTGAAGCAGTCATTCTATGTGTACTTTTTCCTTTCTTGTGATCCACTTCAAAGAGGCTGGTGAGGAGACGCTGAGCACGACGTGAGAGGATGTAGATTATCTCAAGTCTTATGGCCTAGAAAAAGGGCAGAGATCGCCTGGTACCCTGGGGATGCCGAGAATTCCGTCTCATCATCCCTCTGTGTTCTGTTTGTTAGGAATGATGCAAAAATAATTTCTTTATTTTTGTCTTTTTGAATAAAGCCAAATCATTGAAATGAGAACAAAACTAAAAGGGAAAAATGCAAAATTCTTTTTTAAAAAGTAGGTGAATAAAGAGAGAGAGAGACCTAAGAAAGCAAAGATTATTTAAACAACTCTGAGCACGTTTTTTTTAAAAAAAACCATATCAATGCAATTTACCTGAATTCCCAGGCTCCATATTTACATGTCTGATCAGTCATTCAGTTCCAATACAGACATGATGTTTGAAGGCCACTTTGTAATGGTTTTACCCTGGCTCAGATTATTTGCAATCCAGGGGGAAAATGTGCATTCTGTGCGAAAGCAAATAGAAAACATATCTGAGCACAAATCAAAAGAATGATTACTACACTCACGCTCTGTACCCATTACCGGGTCCCCAAGGCACTCGTTCTGTTTGTCTTGGTACTTTTTCTTTAGCTGCCTTTGGTTGGACTGGGTGGGAAAAAAAAACCACTACCACCCACAAAACCCTGGGCAGGGAATGAGGGCAGTGGAAATGGATCACACAAAAAGACATGACATCCTTCAGGGGTTTGATGCTTCAGACTTCATGGTGGGGGAAGCTGCTGGGGGAGGCCTCCTCAGGCTCCCCCAGAGGTTTCTGCCGAGTGTCAGGAAGTCCTGACCATCGACGGGAGGGGAGCCCTGCTCTCCTCTCAATCTCTAACAGGCTTCCACTCAGTGGGTAATGAAAAATGGCATTTGCACAAAGTGGAGAGAAAAAGCATTGTTTCTATAGCACATTATACTTTGCACGCTCAGGGAACAACATTTCATATCCTGTAAAAAGAATTATCTGTATAACTTACTGTGCATGGCAGAAAAGTTGCCATGTGTCTTTAAAAGAGCTGTCTCCACACTGGAAAAAACAAAACAAAACAAAACAAACTGTCTCTCCCACTCCCCACTGACAGAATAGGCTGTGTTTATAAGCAAATCCACTAAACCCCTTAATGATGACCTAGAATAAACATCTGACATACACTAGCTTTCAAGCTCTTCTATGTTTAGGCATGAATTGTTCATTTCTGTGTCTTTTGTATCCAGCCCGAAGGAAAGACAAATGATACAAGGGATGATTTACATTATCAATGGAGGCAGAGGTTATGCCTGTGTTTATCTGATCCTCTTTTATTGTGTAACAAACAGGGAGATAACTAGCCTGGTGCACAATGCCCATTCAATTTGAGCCACCCACCCCATTTCCATGTTGACTTTGATTTTAAAATATATTAAAAAGACAGGCTCTTGTATAGTAATACAAGGCTTCTTTGGTTCAGGCAGGCATGTAGGGAAAGGATGGGTTTCACATCTAGTGTCAGGCTTCCTCTCTATTCACCCTCTCCATAAAGCCGGCAAGGGCATTGCAACTGGGTCTTTCCTCTTTAACTGCACCGGGAGAATTGGCACTCCACTTAATGAGGATCATGTGGATGCCCAGCTCTGGCTGACCCTGCTTTCTTAGCAGAGCACTGGAAACTTGGAACAAATTCACCTAGCATCAGAAAAGACTGCCGGGAATCTGCATGAGCCTGGAGTATGCTTGCTTTGCCTTTAGGAAAAATCTTGTCGTCTCATGACCTGTCAGTCTGGCCTGGAAGAGAATTTCATGGAACAAACCAGAGGCCTTCAGGACCACATTTGAACGCCAAGCCCCAAGACTGAATTCTTCAAGTATCCCCTTTGGAACTAACTACTTATTCTCATATAGCAGAAATTGATTTCTGAAGATGGGGGGCAGGGTGTGGAGAGGGGACTTCTTAGCTGTCTGGGATCTGTCTAGTGCTGGATGTGCCAATCTTCAAAGTTGTCTTAACCCCACTGCAGAGGACCCCTGTGAGACTCATGGATATCAGGTGGTAGTAGAGGTAGGGCAGGTGTAAGGTGAGCCCATGGAGGTGGGGTGGTGGTAGAGGTAGTGCAGGTGGAAGATGAGCCCACAGACAGAGTGGCAGTGTGGTGGGAGATAAGCTGGTCCTATATATCAGGTCCCATACCCTTCTCTGAATTGGCTCAAAGAATGTAGGGAAAAGTTTCAGTTCTGGGTCAGATGAAAGAAACCCCACCTGGTTGCTCTGATTGACTGCAACTATAAACCTATATGAATGTATGGGGACTCCAAAAGTAAATAGTAGCAAGCAAATTGAGGAAAAAGACCAGAGTTTGGAGAACCACTGAACTGATGTTGAGTTTACCGTTAACTGTCTCTGAGATCTCCCATCGTGAACACAGTGTGGTCTGGAAGCCAGAAGTGGGCACCAGGGAGCAGAGAAAGCTCCAGGAGAAGCTGGTTCAAGGAATGGGAAAGGAAACTCCTAACTCTCAGGAATAGTGCGAAAATCCATTATTTCTTTTTTATTTTCTCTGTTCCCTCACATGCCAGTCCCCAGGCAATCTCTTAATGGCAGCAATGGGAAAAAAGGAAGACATGAGGAGCAGAGTCAATGAAATAAAAAACAGAAAAATAAAAGAGGGAAAAAAAGAACCCAAAAGTTGGTTCTTTCCAAAGATCATTAAAACTGATGGGCTTCTAGTAAGGGTGGGGGTGGTGGTATATAGATAGACAAAGAGAGAAAGAGAGAGAGAGAGAGAGAGGAGAGAGAGAGAGAGAGAGAGGAGAGAGAATACTATTACTGACACCAAGAATGAAAACGAAAATACTGCTATAGATCTCACAGATAATAATAATAATAAAAAAAAGCATCAGGGAATACTACAAGCAACTCTATGCGCATAAATTCAAACTGTTCTCTTGAAAAGTCCAAACTACCAAAACTCTCAAGATGAAATAGATAACCTAAATAGTTCCACAACTATTTAAAACATTGGATTTATAGCTAAAATTCTGCTGAAAATACACATTGTATGCTTGTATCAAAACATCACATGTACCCATAATAATAAAAATAAAAAATAAAAAAATTCTGAAAAAAATCTCCAGGATTCAGATGATTTCACTGGTTAATTCTCCCAACATTTAAAGAGAAATTAGAGCAGCTCTATGCACTTTCTCCCAGAAAATGGAAGAAGATGGAACATTCCCAACTCATCTTATGAGTCCAGCATTAACTTGGTATCAAACAGATCCTGTTTTGTTTCATTGATTTTTGTTCTTGTTCTTAACTAACTTTTTTTAAAAAAAATTCTGCTTGCTTTGGGTTTATTTTTCTCTTCTTTCTCTAGTTTCTTAAGATGGAAGCCTCCATTGCTGATTTGAATTCTTTCTTCTTTTCTAGAATTATTAAATGTTTTAAGTAGGCATTTAATGCTATACATTTTCCTCTAAACACTGGTTTACTTGCATCTACATCTTACAAGATGCATACAAAAAAGATAATAAAACAAATACAAAAATAACACAAGAAAGCTATAAATATCCCTCATGATCATGGACACAAAAAATTCTTCAATAAAAATCCAGCAATATATAAAGAGAATTGTCATACCATGACCAAGTGTAATCAGCTATATCAGCAGTCTGAAGAACCTAAATCACACAACTATTTCATTTTCTGCAAAAAAAGGCATGTGACAAAATTCAACATCTGTTCACAATAAAAACTCTTACAAAATTAGAAATTGAAGAGGAATTCTTCAAACTAATAAATAGCATCTATAAAAAAAAATCTTATAGCTAACATCATACTTAATGGTAAAAGATGGTATAGTTTGTTTTTAAGATAGGGAACAGGACAATAATCTCCACGCTCACCACTCCTACTCAACGTTGTTCTGGGAGTTCAACCAAACACAAAAAGACAAGAAAAAGATATAAGTCATATATAATAGATGGGAAAGGAAGAAATAAAAATGTCTGTTCACACATGACATATATATCTATGAAGACAATTCCAAGGAATTTACAAAAACCTCCTGGAACCAATAGTTGAATTAATAAGATTGCAAGATACAAGGTAATATTACAATTAAATAATAATTATTATGCATAATATTACAATTTAGTATATAATTAGAAAATAATTTAAAAATTCATTTATAATAATTTTAAAAAATGAGACATTTAGCTATGAATATAACAAAATGTGCTCAAGATCTATTTACTAAAAACTAGAAAAATGGTGATAAAAGAAATCAAAAAGACCTAACTAAATGGATAGACATACCCTGTTCATGAATTGAAAAACTCAAGTTTGTAAAGAGCTCAATCAATCTCAAATTAATTTATAGATTTAACACAATTCCAATCAAAGTCCCAGCTGGAATTTTTGTAGATATAAACCTGTTAATGCTAAAATTTATATGGGTATTATCCCTCCTCTATTGTGTATTCTTGGCACTCTTGTTGAAGATCAGTGAACTGTATATTCATAGGTCTATTTCTGGGCTCTCTCTTCTGTTCCATTGACCTATATGTCTGTTTTTATGTCAGTACCGCATTGTTTTAATTAATTACTATAGCTTTGTAATATATTTTGAAATCAGGAAGTGTGCCATCTCCAGCTTTGTACTTCTTTCTTGAGATCAATTTGGTTATTCTGTGGGGTCATATAAATTTTAAAGTTATTTTTTCTATTTCTACAAAAAATGTCATTTGGGTTTTTGTTGGGGATTACACTGAATCTGTAGGCCACTTTGGGTAATGTGAACATTTTAACATTAGGTCTTCCAGTTTATGAACGTGGGGTGTTTTTCTATTTATTTGCATCTTTAATTTCTTTCATCAATGCTTTATAATTTTCAGTGTACAAGTTTTTCACTTCCTTGGTTAAGAGTATTCCTAAGTATTTTATTCTTTTTTTATGTTACTGTAAATGGAATTGTTTCTTAATTTCCTTTTTGGATAGTTCATTATTAGTGTATAGAAATGCAACTGATTTTTGTATGTTGATTTTGTATTTTCAGCTTTACAGAATTTATTTATTAGTTCTAACATTTTTTTTTGTGGAGTCTCTATGATTTTCTACATACAAGATCATGTTGTCTTCAAACAGAGATAATTTTACTTCTTTATTTCTGATTTGGATGTCTTTCATTTCTTTTTCTTTCTTAAGCTTTATCTAGTATTTTCAGTACTGTGTTGAGAATGGCATCTTTGCATAATCTTAGAGGAAAAGCTTTCAGTTTCAGTTTTTCACCATTGAGTATGATGTTAGCTGTGAGCTTTTCATATATGGCCTTTGTTATATTGAGGTAAACTCTTTCTACCTAGTTTGTTGAGGGTTTTTAATGATGAAGTGGTATTTAATTTTGTCAAGTACTTTTTCTACATCTATTGAAATGATCATGTGATTTTTTTTATCCTGCATTCTGTTAATGTGGTGTATCACATTAATTGATTTGCCTATGTTGAACCATCCTTGCATCCCAGGGATAAATTCCACTTGGCCATGGTGTATGGTCCTTTTAATGTATTGAAAAAACTGGATATGCACATGCAAAAGGATGAAATTGTATCCTTATCTTATAGCATACATAAAAATCAACTCAAGATGGATTAAATGCCTAAATGTAAGAACTGAAACTGTAAAACTCCTAGAAGCAAACATAGGAGAAAAACTTCATGACATTGGTCTTGGTAATGATTTTTGGATATGATATCAAAAGCATGACAAAAGCAAAAATAGACAAGTGGTACTACATCCAACTAAAAAGATTCTGCACAGTAAGGGAAACAATCAACAAAAAGGGAGAAAATATTTGTAAACCGTATATCTGATAAGAAGTTAATATCGAAAATATATAAAGAACTTCTGCAACTGAATACCAAAAAAACTTCCAAAAAACAAAACAAAATAACCCAATTAAGAAAATGAGCAAAGGTGTTAAAGCCACACTTCTCCAAAGAACACATACAGAGATATCTACACTCTTAGGTTTATTGCAGCATTAGTCACAATAGCCAAGATATGGAATCAATCTAAGTGTCAGTCAATGGGTGAACAAATAAAGAAAATATGGTATTTGTAGACAGTGAAATACTATTCAGCCTTAAAAAAGAAGAAAATCCTGTCATACATGGCAACATGGATGAACCTGGAGGACATTAACCCAAGTGAAAGAAACCAGTCACAGGAGGCCAAATCCTGTAGATTTCATTTATATGAGGTATCTAAAATAGTCAAACTCATACAAACAGAGAGCAGGATGGTGGTTGCCAGGGGCTCAGGGGAGGGGTAAATGGGGGGTTGCTCATCAAGGAGTATAAAGTTTCAGCAAGACAAGTTCTAGAGATCTACCGTACAATATTGTGCCTATAGTTAATAATACTGTATTGTGCACTTAAAAACTTAAGATGGTAGATCTCATGTTGTGTTCTTATCACATAAGAAATAACAAATCTGTTATAAACATTAAAAGAAATGAAAAGTAAAGACATAAAAAACTTTCATGGAAAAGCAAAGCAATTAGAATAATATTTCAAAACAGAATGAGGTTAGAGGAATCATACTACCCAACAATAAGACATATTATAAAGCTAGTAATCAAGATAGTATGGTACTGAGAATGGGACAGGCACATAGATTGAACAGAACAGAGTCTAAAAATAGACCCCAAAACATATGGCCAATTCATTTTTGACAAAGGTACAAAACACTTCAATGGAGAAAAGATAATCTTGTCAAAAAAGGTATTAAAACAATTGAAAATCTATACGCAAAAAAAGAACCCTGACCTAAACCTCACACCTTATACAAAAATTAACTCAAAATGGATCATAGATTTAAATATGATATGTAAAACTATAAAACTTTTAAAAGAACACCTAGGAAAAATACTTATAATCTGTTGTTATGCTAAGAGTGTTTAGACATGGCACCAAAGGCAAGATGCATTAAAAGAATTTGATAAGTGGATTTGTCAAAATTAAAAACTTTTGCTCTGTGAAAGATGCCACTAGAAGGATGAAAAGTCAATACACACACTGGGAAAATATATTTTCAAATTACCTATCTGACCAAGGACTTGTATCCAGAATATATAAAGATCTTTCAAAACTTAACAGAGAGAAAATAAATAACCCATTAAAAAATGGGGAAAAGTTTTGAACACATCACCAAAGAGGCTGAAAGCATAGATAGCAGTTAAGCACATAAATAGATGCTTGCATTGGTCATAAGGGAAATGCAAGTGACAACCACAATTGGATACTACACACACCTAATACAATGGCTGAAGTCAAAGAAAAACTCTGAGAACACAAAGTGCAGCAAAGATACCAAGCGAATGAAACTGTCATACGCTGCAGGTGGGAATGCAAAATGGAGCAACCACCTTGGAAAGCAGTTTGGCAGTTTCTTATAAGGCTAAACATACACTTACCATATGACCCAGCAATCCCACTCCTGGGTGTTTACCCTAGAGAAGTGAAAACTTACATTCTTATACAAGCCTATACATGAATATTTTTAGCAGCTTTCTTCATAATTGCTCAAACCTGGAAATAACCCAAATGTATCCTCAATGGGTGAGTAGATAAACAAACTGTAGTGCATCCGTACATTGGAATATTTACTCAACAATAAAAAGCAACAACTTGGATGAATCTCAGAAGCATTTGTAAAAATTCTGGGCCAGGCATAGTGGCTCACGCTTGTAATCCCAGCACTTTGGGTGGTCTAAGCGGGAGGATCACTTGAGGCCAGGAGTTCGAGATCAGCCTGTGCAACTTAGCAAGACTCTGTCTCTACAAAAAATAGAAAATTAGCTGGGTGGGGTATGTGTCCACGGTCCCAGTTACTCAGGAGGCTGATAGCTTGAGCCCAGGAGTTTGAGGCTGTAGTGAGCCATGATCACACCACTGCACTCCAGCCTGGGCAATAGAGTGATATCCTGTTTAACAGCAACAAAAAAAATGCATTCTGAGTGAAAGAATCTAGTCTCAAAAGATTATACCCTATATGATTCAATTTTCATGGCAGTCCTAAAAAGGTAAAAATATAGTAATAGAGAACAGATCAAAGGAAAACCCCAAGGGAATTTTTTGTGCAATAGACTTGTTCTGTATTCTGATTGTGGTAGTGGTTTTATGTATCTATATGAAGTCTATCCATAGATCTATACACACAGAGAGACACGAAGTCAATTTTACTGTATCATGATAAAAAAAATAATAGTCTAGGGAGCATACTCGTGATGTCTTCCCTTGGGGTCTCCCAGCCCCATTCTCCTTAGGGCCAGGCCTTCCCTTCCCCTCCCTGCTCGGGGTCGGGTGCACAGCGCCATCCTGTTTCCCTCCCAGCCTCGCCACCACCAGGCCGCGGAGCCTCACCCAGCGCTGCCCGGGGCTGTGGCTTTGCTCCACACTCTTCTTAGTGAAGAGGAACCATCAGAACCCACTGGATTTTCAGCCGGTTGCTTCAGCAAACAAGCGAGCTACAACACCAGAAACAGAAGCCGGCCCTGATTTCTCTGTTTCTTCCACCCTTCTATCCAATTTGCCGGTGAGTGCCGCCAGTTCTGCTTTCAAAATAGGTCCCTGGCCTCATCACTGTTGTCACCGCCATCCAGGCCATCGCTGTCTTTGGCCCAGCTACTCCACCAGCCTCCTGTCTGGTGTCTCTGCTTTCTCTTCTTCCCCGCTGTTGTCTGTTCTCCACACAGCAGTCGGGGCAGTCCCACCAGAACAGAAATCATGTCATTTCTCCTTGCACGGTCCTCCAAGTCCTCCCAGTGCATTAGAACGAAAGCCAAGCTGCACCAAGGCCTCCGGGGGCCTGGGCTGGCCCTGCCAGTGTCTGGGGCTGGCTTCCTCCCACGCCTTCCTCCCTGCTGCGCTCTGGCCACTCCGAGCATACTGCTGTTTCCAGGACATGCCATGCCTGTTCCCACTCTAGTGCTATTTTCTTGCCCGGAACTGGCCTGGCCCAGAAATCTGTGTGGTTACTGCTTCAGAGAGTTCAAGACTCAGGCCTAAAGTCACTTCCTCTGAGAGAGCTTCTCTGCCTATTTGTTTTAAAGAGCCTTCCAGCCTCTCTCCAGCCCCTTAAGCTGATTTATTTTCTCTCAGCACTTAGCCACCTTGTGCACGGCTTTATTACAGATGCAGGCTTCCCGTGACAGCGCAGCATCCAAACTCCTCACCGTGACCCGCGGGGCACTAAGTCGTCGTGGCCTGGTTCCTGCCCACGTCTCTGACATCGTAACCCTCTGCTCCCGAAGGACAGTCTCCCTCGCTGCTCACTCCCCTTCAGCCACTCAGATGGCTTCCGCCTCCCTTGCTCTTCCATTTCCCTGGAATGCTGGTCCTCCATGTGGCTTCCTAGCGTCCTCTCTGTGCCGAGGCCACTTAATCAGGACCCTTCCTTGACCATTTCGAGCCCTTCATCATTCCACATCCCTCCTTCCTGTTTTATCTTCATAGCGTTTGTAACTACCTGGTTTGTGTGCATCTGTCTATCCGTTGCGTGTTACCTGTCTCTCTTTTCTAGGCCGTCAGCCTGGTGACAGCAGAGACTGTTCGCTATCGTCTCCCCCTGTGAGTCACAGCGTCAGGCATACCCGCGTCTGTTTCAGAATGGCTGGGCGCTGGGGGCACCAGGAGTGTCTAGAGCTCTAGGGGACCCTGGCGACGTGGTGGCTGTTCCGTGTCGGTCTCCCTCACCTGCGTGTACGCTCCGCAGGAGCCCTGACCGAGAGGCAGTGCCCAGCGCATACTGGGTGCCCAGGAATAGTTGTAGAATGAATAAATGAATAAATATTAGAAGCCTTTGGATATTTAAAAAGAATGTTCCAGTTTTTAAGAGGAGCTTTCCATGTTCTAAAGCCCAAATGCAGATTAATGGTATGAATTGCCGGTGGGGAGGTACGTTATTTGAAGGCTATTTCTTTCTTTGCTTTTTTTAAAATTTAGAATCCGACTTTATTATATTCACCCCAACTCTAACAGCAAAGATTTGAGATCCACAACTCAGTATGGAGCAATGCTCCAGGATGTTCCATTCCCCACCTTGGAGGTTATGCTGGTTCTACTTAAGTTACCGTGTGTTCTAAGCCAGCTCAGTCACAGCTGAGTCCATGTCTGCAGCTGTGGTCCAGAGGATGTCTATGCTGGGGACAGAAATTGCCACAGCGCTGGTCACAGGCCACCTGCAGCATCTCTTTTTCCTTTCACCCCTCTTTTCAGCACCAGTATGTAAAAATCTTCTTTTTATTCTTCCCCGGGTGATATTTATAGTCTCTATCAGTGTGATTGCCAACCGCTGTGTCTGATATCACTCCTATTTTCAGAGGGATGGGGATATTACAAAGTGGGCGCACCAGGACCTGGACACCCTTCTCGAAAGCAAAGGATATCTGTGTGAAGCACGTGTTAAATGATCTTTACAGAAATCTTGTTTACATGCATCACATTTTAATGGAAGAAAATCTAGCTGCTTGCAAGTTTTTTCTGAACAATGCTTCCCCAAACCAGGAAACTTCATTATGAGAGCAGTGTGCAAAACACAGATGTCAGAGTTACGCATCACCTGGCTCTCATTGGGGTCTAGGGCAGCTGCAAGGGCTAGCGGAAGGTGGCAGAGAAGGGACAGCAGGTGCCCCTCTCCATGGTCGGCAAGAGCAACGACACGGGGACCTGAGTGGTGTCCAAGGCCTGACGACACCCACGGCACAGCGTGGCCTGAAGGCTATTTCTAACATCTCTACATTTTCCTCTGCTTGGTAAACATTTCTATGGCTTTCTATTGTCCTTGGGGTTGTAATGCGCTTTACTATGGCCTCTACCCCATCCTCAGCCCACTCTCCCTTGCAGTGGGCCGCAGCCAAACAACTCTTCTGGCAACTTCTCCTACAAGGGAGTTCCCTCCCAGCCCAGGGCCTCTGCCTGGACCACGCCTGGCCTCCCCTTCCCTTTCCCCAGCCCACCCCTCCCCTCCCAGCCCAAGCCCCAGCTCTTCAGGGGAAGCCTTTGCTGACACCAGGCAAAGTCAGGCCCCATGACATGACAGGCCCTCAAATCACCAGCTGCGTGTCCTGCACACCGTGGGGCACAGCTGTGACTTGACATGTGTTCGTATGATTATTTAGTTAAGGCTCCCGTGAGGAGGGAACTGTGGCTGTCTTTGCTCCACCATTACATTCTCTGGAACCTGGCACTGCCTGGAACAGAACAGGCTTCTAATAAATATTTGTTGAATGAAAACATTAATTAATTGATGATACAAAAGCTACTTTCTTGTAAAGCCCCAATTTTAAGACAGAGGTGACTGTTAAAAGTCCAAGTAGCACATTAAGTACTGTCAGGAGAGGAAAGAGGCCGTGGTGTAGAGGGGGGGACGAAGGACAGGCGGGTTTCTGGGGGCAGAGGAAGGAGATTTTCCCGAGTGCAGGGACCTGTGCCTCCGGCTTCAGCAGGAGTCCTCGTTGTTTGAAGGTATAAGAGAGCCAAACCATCAATCCAGGAACACAGGCGGTGCTTAGATTTTTTTAAACAACTTTATGGGGAATTTTCTTTCTACCTTTCTATTAAAACTCAAAGGGTAGGAATAAGAATAGAAGAGATCATTGAAATCAGTTCAACATAAGGTAACCTTTGAGCAGTCCGCCGGGTCCCTCTGTGAGCGGCCTGGCCTCGCGTGTGTATGGGGGCGGGAGGGGGCTCCAGAGGTCGAGGCACCTCTGCTTGTCGGGGATGTTATGGAGGCGAGTCAACCCTCAGCTAGGGGAGGAGAGGCATCCATCCGGCGACCTTTGACACGCCTTTCCACCTGGAAAGCCCTCAGAGTTTACACCCCGGCTTTCTTTTAGTCAAAGCTGCAATCTCCTTCCTTACCTAACCTTTGCTAGAAAGACTAAGTCAGTGTTTGCCAAGCTTGCTGCTCACTGGAACTGCACGGGGAGATTTAGAAATACTGACACCCAGGACCCACCTGAGACCAATTAAATTAGAATATCTAAGGTGGGGTCTAGGTATCGTTCTATTTTCAAAGCTCCTAGGTAATTCTGAGTGCAGCCAGGTTGACAGCCACTGTTAGACATGGAGTGCAATAGGTGGATTTCCTTTTTCTTTCTTTCTGCTGTTCATTCTGTCTCTCCAGCCTTCTCGGATAGGCTACATGAGCATGATGAATGTGGTAGGCAGACTTCTGAGAAGGCCACCCATGACCCTGCCTCCTGGCATTCCTGCTCTTGTGTGAACCCTGCCCCTGGAGTGTGGGCTGGACTTGAACTCGGGTCAGCTTTACCATTCAGAGGAAAACAGCCAACACAGTTGGAAGAGTAGGAAAGGTGAATTGCATGATCCAAAACCTTGAGTGATCGATCTGTAATTACCAATGGCCTTTGCCACCACAGGTCTCTCCCCACAACTCTAACCCTAACCCAGTGGGGACGATGTGGGCCTTGCTCCAAGCATCCTGCGTAGAGCCTTTCTTCAAGTCTCCTGCTTCTGCCCTCCTCCTCCTCTTCATCTTCTCTCGACCTCAGCTGCCTGTCTGACCTGGGAGCTGGCATCTAGGCCTCCTTCTGTCTCAGCTACAGAAAATCGTCCTCTCAAGCAGAGCCAGCCAGAACAACGTTCTCCACAGTGTGGCATAGATGCTGCTTATCTGGATCATTATTGTATTCATTACCACGGTGTGAACTCAAGCACCAGGGGCCAAGATCTCGTCGGGTGCCCTGGCTCTGATGGCAGCATCCTCTGGCAGAGCCAGTGTGCCCTCTCTGAGGGGGGAGATCAAACCAAGCCTTCCCGACAGCCACTAGGCCTCTTGGCATTTCTTCAGTGAAATTTAAATGGCCAGACGATCAGCGCCTGCTCCCTTACACCTCCCCCCGGCATCAGAGGAGCTGCTCCAGGGATTCTATTCCCTGTCCCCAGCCCCTCCACCCCCAGAGGGGCCAGCAGCCCTTTTTTGTTGGTTTGGCTCTCCACTTAGATCACTGAAGCCATTTCAGATCCAACTGGGCAACACTCCGCATTTCATTTATGCCTTGGCAAGTTTACCATGTTATTACTTAACTGTGCTGCTGCTACTCAATAAGTGGGAACTGATTGGAATAACCACAGGAGTTGCTGGATTCCCCTAATTTTAGCACAGAGTTAAAGCTCACTCCCACAGTTGGAAGTTAAAATAGGCTGCCAGCCCACAGAAATGCCCACCCACCACAGCTAATTGTCACCCCACGGATGCCTGTCATGGAAGGAAACATGGAAGGCTGGAGAGAATGTTCTTAGAGGCAAGGTTCTTCTCCCTGGCAGATGCCGGAGGTCCTTTTGGCCAGGCCCAATTTCTTTGAGACCCCAAGCCTGTGAAAATTTGCATGATTGCTTTAGATACTTCTGTTTCCTTCGCCGATTTGTCTAACAGGCACTCCATGTAGAGAGTACCCATTAAAGCAACTGCAGAGAACAGAAACTTCTGTTTGGGGATGCCTCCTTAAATGACTCATTCCTGGAGTCCACATGTGGGGAGGGCAAAGACCTTGAGCAATCTATGTAATTTGGAAGGCAGAAAAATGAGACAATCCAAACTAACTTGCTATCTCTTGGTGTTATAGCAATCAGCCAGGACCCAAATGCCGCAACTTGAAGAAATATGAGGGGTAAATAGCATCTTGTATAACTCCCCATCCCTACACACCCCCAATTTTTGTGTTTCTTACTATTAAGCACTATGTATTGCTAGATATGTTTTGAAGGCAGTTGGTGAGAAGTTCTCTCTCACGGGGTGCCTTCTGCTTAATTTGTCTCATCACTGTGCAATTTTGTGTTATCTTGCACCTACTTTAAGTCATAATCTACCCTTAACATCTTAGCACAGCAGAGTTTATCAGACTATCAAGGGCCACGTAGGGGGATGGAATTGGAGGATTTTTAGAGAAAGTGAAAAAGCTTTAAAAAGGTGTTTCCTGAGGGGACCCTGAACAGCCCCAGGAGTTCTGTCGGGCCTCCTTGGCAGTGGTCAGATCCGCTCCCTCAGGGCCTCACAGCTGGCCTGCACGGGAGCTTCCTGACACCAGTTTTGTCACATTAGGCATATTTAAAGACATCTCTTTCCGTGCTTCTCTCTTGCCCCAAAATGTCCAGTGACTTTCTATTGCCTATAGGAGGAAGTCCAAATCCCCTAGGCTTTTTTTCAAAAGCTTATCCTAATGACATGTCCCTCTTAGGTGCCACTGCACCTCCATGAAAACACCTTTGTAGTCAGACTTGCTGTCTCCTTAATACACCTGTTCAAATTACTGCCTTACCTCTGTCAACTTGTACCCCTCAAAAGCCACATCTTCCCTCCTGTCCACCCTCTGAGTCACATCCAGCCTCCCTACCTATCTAAGGCTCAGCTCACAGTTCTGCTCCTATAGGTGGCCTTTCCTAATTTTTCGCAAAAATAGTGATTTCTACACTTCTGAAATGTTTTTACTTTTTTTTTTTTTTTTGAGACGAATTCTCGCTCCATCACCCAGGCTGGAGTGTAGTAGTGTGATCATAGCTCACTGTACCCTTGAACTCCTGGGCTCAAGCCATCTTCCCAGTTAGCTGAGACTATAGGTGCCTGGCTAATTTTTCTATTTTTTGTAGAGATGGGGTCTCACTATGCTGCTCAGGCTGGTCTCGAACTCCTGGGCTCAAGTGATCTTCCCACCTCAGCTTCCCAAAATGCTAGGATTACAGATGTGAGCCACCATGCCAGGCCCACTTTTGCATTTCTACAAGTACTTTTTGTGCAATTATCATGCAGGTAATTTTTTTTCAACTAGACTCCTTGAATGTCCTATCCCCATAACTATTTACTAATTGATTATTTTTTTCAGTCAGTATTTCAAGCAACCAAAATGTGTAGGAGAATATGAATCCAAGAAAGAACAAGAGAGACAAAAAAGAATGCATAATTTTGCCTCCAACCATGATGCTTTCAAGGTTAGCTGGCTGCTTTCTAAAATCTACCAAAATTTCCATTTGGGGAATTGCTATGTGACTAAGTTCTGCCACTGTGGTATTGGGACCACTTGCTCATGTAGTTACAGTTCTTGCCTTCCAGGAATCCATTATGGTAAGAAAGAGACTCGGGTTGGTTCATTTTTTTTTTTAAAGCTACAAGGAAATCAAGTCCATGACCATACTTATTCTCACATTTACCAAAACAGGCCAATCTCAGAACTAAACAATGAAAATGAAAATTAATCAGGGACTCCCATGATCCTCACATATGGCAGTTTTGGATCTGTTTTTCTTTTTTTCTACTGTCATAATTGTTTTTCGTACTCATTTTCTTTGGTTGAATACACCACTGTAAAAAAAGGGGGTGGGTGGGTAGGGGTGGTGATGGAAAATGAATAAACCCATGGAAACAGTGAGACATCTACAGAGACAAAATTAGGAAGGAAGGAAACACAGGCAATTTCAGTATCTCTGTGCAAGACCTGCACACCTTTCCTTGCCAATACCCCTGGATCAGGCTTGTCTCACTATGTAGCAGGTGTTTCCTTGACTCACACAGAAAATGAGCCCTGGTCCTCCTGTGCTTTTAAGGCAAGTTGCATTTGGCATGTAAACACCATGCCCTGCTCCACCTTGCTCTCTTTCCCAGAAGAGACAAAAATGTCAAGTAGTTGGGAAACGAGTCTGAGAGGAAGCTTTGTGCCTTTTCTTAATTCATGGGGATTTAAAGTAAAAACTCTTTTTGACATTATAAAGTAGGGTTATGTCCCCTTTATTGAGTTTTTGTGGAAAAGCCAAATAGAAAACAAGCAAGCAGATGGAATATCATGCCCAGGACGTCATTCGCCTTGGTAGGATGGAACCACTTTAACACAGTACCCTTTTATTTTCATACTAGTTAAGAAATAGTATTAAGCATGACTCAAGTCAGATTTTAAAAACTTGTCTGATGCCTCTCATTAAGAATTGAAAACTATGTAAGACTCTTGCTCCAGGAAACTGTGTTCTGACATTTTAATAGTATTGCCTTAGCAAGAACAGAGAAAATCTGTGAACTTAGATTCACAGAAAGTAAATGAAGAATCCATCCAAAATGGAGAGCCTCTTTCTGAGTGATGGGGTAGTTTTCATGTGAGATGTCAGTGTAGCTTCTATACTTGACATAAAAGTTCCCATTTAAAAAAATCTAAACTACTGCTCAATTTTTTTTAATCAAGCCGAGTTATCTAAAGTGCTTTTCAGAAGAGACTATTAGGAAAGGAAGAGAAAGTAGTCATTATGACTAATCAGCTGTGGGCGTTGGGGTAACCAATATTGCAGGAGGGACTTCAGAGCCACGGGGACCTTTTGGACGACTCAAATTCCTTCAATTGTTTGCAGGGGTCCTCTCGGGCCTCTCAAGGGCACACAATGAGTTAGCACGCACCAGAACAGAGAGAATGCACTGCCAGCTGGTAGTTTACTCTCGTACAGGAAGGAGGCTTTTCTTACACACAATTCTTTGTTGTGCTAAAGAGAAATAAGCATAAAAAAGCCTAAAAGTAAGATTTCCTTCTTGATGTCTGGCAAAATTGTCAGGACAATGTGCCTTGAGGATATATCCACTGTGCTTGCCTTGCGGGGTTGTTGTGGAAGAATAAGATCATGCTATAATAACCGCCCCGTACACTGTACAGTTTGTGAAGAACTTCCGTGTACGTTTTCTCGGTTGAACCTCACAACGTCAGTGGGAGGCAGGGAAGGCAGAAGTCATT
Source organism: Lepilemur ruficaudatus (assembly GCA_963574885.1). Lineage (NCBI taxonomy): Eukaryota > Metazoa > Chordata > Mammalia > Primates > Lepilemuridae > Lepilemur > Lepilemur ruficaudatus. The sequence continues at coordinate 19,061 of CAUYRT010072680.1, forward strand.
ATCTTTTGAGGTAGGGGTGGCCATGCTGCTGCTGCTTACATGTGGCTTTTGCCTTAGGAAGACTGAGTTGACTGTGTTGTATTTTCAAGTGTTTTATATTGTACAAGGATGTTTATTGAAGCAGTATTTATAGCAAGGAAAAATTGGAACCTACCTGAATGTCTGTTAATAGAGGACTGATTAAACTATGGTACAGATGTAGGTAGAATACTATGTGGCCATTAGAGTTATGATTTAGAGATACTGGAAATAAATTCTCTGATGTCAGAGTATATTTATTAATGAAGGAAATTGCTCATAATATATTTAAGCTAGTAAACAATAGCAGATGCATTATGATCTTTTTGTGACAGGAAAAAATGAACTGGTAGAATAGTGCTGAGAATATATGTGATACTTGTTTTCTTTTTCATGCTAATCTATTACTTCTAATTTTAGTGTCAATAAACCTGAAAAACGAACTATTGGGCATTTTCAACCAGATTAACTTTTATAATAACAATGAATGGAAAGGGTGCAGCTCCACCTCTGGGCCTCTGGGGGAAAGTGATCCCTGCATGTTGGGTATCAGCCTGGGCCTGACGGGGACCCACGTTCACCCAGATGGCCCCTGAGGAAGTGAGTTAAGGCGTGGCTTGTGGTGCTGTGGGAAGCAGCAGGGAGCAAGCAAGGGGCACGTGACAGCAGCCACAGAGGGGGGCCATGATCACCCCCACGGCCAAAGGGACAAGAGGAGGAAGCAGAGTCACCAAGCCCAGGGGACAGGGGTTGTGTGGGACCTCCACCCCTCCGTCCCCATGGGAGCTGCAGTAGTGAAGCACCGTTCCCTCCCTGCTACTTTCAAGCAGGGGGCTGGGATCGCCCTCTCTACCTGCCCACAATGCAAAATGGGTCCCGCACATTTTGGAACACCCTCCCCACTGGCCCGATGACGGTCTGCAGAAATCCCGTCTGTTCTTCAAACCTCACTTCCTCCAGGCTCACTGCCTGCCCTCTCTAGGCAGAAGGAGAAGTGCAGATACCGGCAGTGGTCAACTCAGCGGCAGGCAGGGGCAGGTGTGCTTCTCGCTCATGTTCCTTGAGATCATGTTCCTTGAGATCAGACAGAATGGAAACCAGAGTTGTGAGACTTTCAGGGCCCAGGTGGCCAGGCGGGTCCTTAGACTGCACAGCGTGCTCCGTGGAGAAGCGTGGCAGGGGCGCGCTCCGGCTCAGCCATCCGCTTGGGCCAAAGCAGGGAGTGGGGCAGACTCAAGCATGTTGTCATCGTTATTTAATCTACTAACCTATACAGGATCAGGAACAGTCACCTGGGCAAGGTAATGAGGAAAAGTCAGCACAAAACGTCAAGGTAACTGACAGAGCTCAGATGAGAATTCAAGAATTCTTTAAGCCTGGGCCACAGCACGATCCCTCGTGCTTTTTATTTTATTTCTGAGAAACTAGCTTACTTGCATCTCTTTCTTGGCTTCCTCTTAGCCAGGGGCTTTCTAACAAGATTTTTGTCAGTCTCATCTTTCATTTTAGAGTGAAATATGATCAATTACCAACTACAACAGAACACGCTGAAAACTGTGTCACCAGTGAGTCAAAAGGCCCCAATGTAATGTCCACGGCTTGTTGAAAACACAACAATCAAATGGCCATTCAACCAATATTTTCTTCTTTCATTTCTTTTTTTTTCCTTTGGCCTGGTACTCAATGTACATTGAAATATCATGAATGCAACAAGATGGCCTCAATTTCACAGGAGCCTGGTAACCAAAGTCAAGAGATTGCCTAGTGTTCATAAAAAACAGAAACTCCTCCAAAAACACCATGCACAAGTGAAAGTGTATAATCTAAGTTTGTACCGTGTCAGTTGGTGCTTAATTTTCTCATTTCACTCATTATCATAAAGTTGCTTTCAGGGAAAGGGTCATTTAGGCAATGACAGCAGTTCTTTATGGGAACAGAAAAGGGCCACTGCTGTGCAGTGCTCTGGCTGGCAGCTGGCATCCGGCCTGGGGAGAGCAGGAGGCAATGAAGAAGTGGTTCTGGACTCAGTTTCTTCATCTGTTAAATGGAGAGCTTGTCTAGCCTTAGACAATTTCTAAAGTTCCTTCCAATTTTAAAAAAATGTGTGGTTTACTTAGTAGTTCTAGACCCGAGTTGTGTTCTGAATCTTTAATTAATCAAGAAAATGGTCTTAGCTTTGAACCAAATGTGGGACCATCAAGAGGTGAGTAGCAGAGTGTAGGTGGATGTTGGACTTCACTGGCCCAGAAGAGGATTTTCTGGTGATTAGAAAACATGCCCTTCTTGGGTGGAAGTGCCTCTCAGGTGCATGGCTTACTAAGCTGACTGTCCCTTGTATAAATTAGGAACAGGCACACCTTACTCTGTGCAGGTGAAGCTTGTGCCAGGCTGCTCCGCTTGGCGAATGAAACCCCCACTCACTCCTTAGCCAAGCCCTCTTGTGCAGGGCACCACCTGCACAGCCTACTTGAAGACCAGTGGGACGAGTGTGATAGCCAGGAACAGAATCCTACCGAAGCCTCCACAATCCCTAGGTGGGAACCCAATATTCTATGTTCTCCAAATTCTTTTGCCCAAACAAACACACACCATGGTGCCAACGTGAGTGGAGATTTTTGAACTATAACACCTGGACCTCTCACTTTGCAGAAGAAGCCTGTTTTGTGAATAAGCATGGATGGGAGAGTATCTTAGCCTGGGTTCTCCCAGAAAGCACAACCTGAGAAAAGAGAATGAATGCAGCTGGTTTATTTTGGGACATACAGTACAGGCACCAAGAATGGGAAACTGAGCTGGTCCCTTTTATGGTCAAGTGGGCCTCCAACCTGCTTGGACCTCTGAGGAACTATAGGAGCCATATCTCAGGACTGTCCTTCCAAGGAACAGAAGAGAGGAACACTTCCTGGCTCCTGGCTCCAATGGGTCAAGGGTTGACCTTGGAGTGTTGAGACCTCAAACAGCTGTGCAAATATGTCAGGATGGTTGGGTTGACGGTGATGCTAGCAGAGGCATTGGGACAGGCAAACTCATGTCCAGATAAGTGTCTATTCTGATAAAGATGAATTACTGATTCCTCCAGGACAGAAGGTGTGTGATGTAAAAGTCTATCACCCAGGAACTGGCTGGTCTCCTTCAGGGTTGAGTGCCGCATGGAATGTTCCACGTCAGTCTCTCTGGTGACAGTCAGACATTCAGTACAGCAGTTGCTAGACTAGACTTGGTGAGATGGCACTCATGATGTTGGAGCCCTGCAGAGCCTCTATCCCTGCCTCATGTCCCCTCTGTTATGCATGTCCTGGAGTAGCTAGGGAGAGAGGCTGGCTGGTATCCTCAGGACAACCTGTCACCTTGTCATTCAGTGCTGCACTTGCAGGGGAGGTTTTCTGGTGGGCCTTGATGTGAGATGGAGATCCCTGTGCTATGTGGCCAGTCTCATAGGTCCATCTGCATGGTTTTCTCCACACTTCCTTTGCAAGTTTGCTTCTTTGAAGCTTCTGACCCAACTGGCAAGCCATTCGGCACTGCCAGTGGGTCCAGGTACACCCTTAGCTCAGACCACTTCTCCCTCCCTGCAAAGAGAATGAGCAAGTACATGGTTCATGGCTCTGCCCACTGGGAGGAGTGACCTTCACTGTCCTTCAGGGACACCACCAAATGGGGCTGTAGCCTTGTGGCATCCCTATTTCACTACCACTCACTTGGCCAGGCAATCCATCCATGAACCAAGTGCAAGTTTTTTCCTCATTGGCTGGTTGTAGAGAACTATAAGGCTGTAGGTGTGAACTGAGCAAGAGAGGTAGATAACACAGAAATCTGGGACAGACAGAATTTACTTATGCCCTCTGGACCTCTTCTGGCCCATTTTCATTGTGTGACTGATAGATTACTGCTGCACCTGCCCACCATCGTGACTGACACTGTGGATCTGAAAACAGCTGCAGCTGGCTCAACACGGGTAGCTCTGGCTGCATGATCACTTAATGTTCCAAGGTCAAAGATTCATCTCTATCAGAGCTCAGGGGGAAGCTAGTTCTCAAATGGGATATACTTTTCTGCCGCAGATGGAAGGCCTAGCTCCAGGGCCACAGGACCTGTGCTGCAACTCTCCTTATTGAACTTCACAGAGACTCTGTACACAAAATATCTTTATTTGCAATAAGCAGCACCATGAAATCTGCTAGTCATCTAGCATGAGGGACAGGGCCACTTGTATCTCAGCCTGGATCTGCTGCAGATATGACTGTGACACTCACAACTGGCAGCCTTCCAAGTCATCCGATACATGGGTCAAAGCAATATTCCCAAGAGTGGTATATGCTATCTTTTATTTCTAAAGATTTTTGGTGTTTTTAAAACCCTTCAAAATTCTTTGATACTCTTTCCATTAAGAGATGGGGTCCAGGTCCTGTTCTCTAGCATCTGTCTAAGCTTTTTACTGCTTCAACTAATAAAGATATACTAATGACTTCTGAGGCTGGATCATAAAAGGCCATGTAGCTTCTCCCTTGCCCACTGAGGCCCATGCTCTTCCAACTGCCCCAAAGCTGCCATACTGTGAATAGTCTAAGCCATGTGGAGGTGCCGTGTATTGATATTCCAGTTGATGGTCCTCCCCGAGCCTGGCCTTCAAGTGACCCAGTGCAGGCATTAGAAATGTAAGTGAGGGTGACCCCAGAAGATTCCAGTCCAGTCTGTGTCACTCTCAACCATTTGAGCTTTCCCAACTTAGGTTCTAGCCAGCCTTTCCCAAATGGAGTTCTTCATCTGAGACACAGAAGACAGAAAATGGTTTGAATGACTATTTTCTCAGTTCTCCCAAGTATAGTACATCACTAATACCATTCTAGACACATAGGAGAGAAATTAGTTCATTCCATACAAATGAATGCTTTAGGGCATTAGGAGTGAATTTTATCATGGAACCCAGGTTTAGAACAGCTGGCAGAAATCAGAGTAGAGACAAAACATTCCTTCTGTGTTCTATCTAAATTTCTGACCCACAGAATCCATGAGTGAAATAAAAACTTACCTCACTAAGTTTTGTGTGTTTTTTTAAATGTATCAATAGAAAACTAGAATAAGGTACGAGATCTAATATCAAGTCCTTTATCTCAAAGATTTTATACCAGTGTGCCCCAGATCCCTGGACTCCTAAAAATGTCACTAGTGGGGCAGGTTGGGGAATCTTTGTCGAGTTGCATTTTCCCACTCAGATAAACAAGTTGTTACTTCTGTTTACTGGGTTAAACTTGTGTGATGTCATCAAGATAGTGTTCCTGCATATTCCATATACCTATGGAATATTAAGACAATTAAGATCCCTGTGGACTATTTTGTGACATTGCACAAGAGGCTGCATGTAGCCTTAGGCAAGACTACCAGTGTGTACTGATGTCCTTCTCACTTAAAGACCTGTTTTTGATTCTGTTTATTGATGAGGAGTTGAAAAGAAAATATTCACCAGATCAATTGCAACATACAGAGTGCCAGAGGCTATGTTGATCTGTTTTAGTAAAGATATCACATCTGGCTCAGCAGTTGAGATTTGAAATATCACGTGGTTAAGTTTACGGTAGTCCACTATCATCCATTGTGATCTGTCGGTTTATTTTTTCAAGGGCCATACAGGTGAATTATATAGGGATATGCTGGAGAATATCGTCCCTGTATGCTTTGAATCTTTGGTGGTGGCACCAACCCTGTTTCAAAATACGGTGTTGACTTGGGCATACTCTCCAGATGGGGTTGGGGTTACATAGTTCCAGAGGCTTCCACTTGCCCCTTTCTACCCTAAAGGCTCTTACTCAATAGTCCAGGGAACCAATGGGAGGATTCTGCCAGATACTTTGTTTATTCATCCACATTATGCCCTTGGAGAATGGAGGGGGGAAATAACAACAGATTGGGTCCAAGGACCCAGTGGATCCACTTTGAGATGTACTTATGCCTGCTTTCATTTTTTCCAGTTCTACGAGTCAAGTACTCTGGTTAGCTGTCCATCTGTCCCACTTTTGGGAACACCTTGGTCTTTTGGCCATGGCCATAGATGCCTGAGGGCCAAGGCATCATCCAACCTTGTTGCCCATTATAGTAGTCACATATGCCTTCCTGTGGTCACTTAAGAATTGACACCTGGCCTTTGGCATTCCAGCATCCTATCATGCTAATGATGCTAAGGAGCCCAGTCCATGGTGGCATCCCATACCACCAACCCCAGTTTACGGTGTCAGCTGCCACTGGAGCTTCTCAAAAGATGCCATGCTCTCTTCGTCAGTGCATTTCTCATTGCTTTGGTCAAAGGAACATCCTCTGGGACTTCCTGGGGAGTATAGACAGATGAAGAGTTGTCTGATCTCACTAATAAATCCACTCTAACATCTTCATCCCTTTTGATTCATCCTCGGTACTCCACCAAGTTTATTCCAGCAACTCTACCTTATTCACTATGGTCCACTGTGTTTAGACTTCAAGGAGTCATCACAGTTGTGTGTTAGGACTGGATCCATATGTTTTTTCCAGGATGTTAAATTCTGAATCAGGGAAAAAGACCTCCATAAATCAATTAATTCTCCCCACTCATCTTTATATTGAGGCCTCCTCTGTCCAAGCCTCTCAAGATATACTTCCATGAGTGTTTTCCTGGTTTCTGCTAATGTCCATTTTCCAGGTCTTGACAAGTCTTTTGGAATACAAGGACCAAGCATTATACTTCCTGGATCAGACTGTGCTGAGATATGACTCTAGTTATTGATCACAAGAAAAGGGCAAGGTCAGATCTTGAAGAGGAGAAGCATCGTCTTGTGAAGTACCCGTCCCAGATGAGGCCTTTGCTGCATTTTCATATAAGAGGAGGCTGTTTAACTCTAAAAAGGGGGCAATAGTTTTTTATTTGAGTCCAGAGGGTTCAAAAGTCTGGGTATTCATTATTTTCAGGCTTGTTTACCCCTAAGTCCCCATTGCAGGTCTCAGAATCCTATTCCTTCCTTATCAGAAGTTTTGACTTTGACAAAAAAGATCTGTTGAGACTGTGTATTCAGTAGTCTTTGCAGCCCTGTCACCCTTAAAATTAAATTCTAGCCCTGATTTTCAACACAGTGTATCCTACAGCTGCAGAATCTAATGTCTCAGAATGTTACCAAGCAGGCTTGATAAACGAATGGTTAGTTGACATGAGCCTGTCTGTGATAAATCATATTTTGCAAAGATGACTGCAACAATATCTCACAGCCTGTGTGAGATGTGTACTTATCACTCTCCTATCACAAGATAGAGTCTGTTTCTCTGTTCTCCTAAATATGCTGAGCCCTGTGACTACTTTGATCAAAAAAGCAGGGTAGAAGTGATACAATGCTAATTCTGGGTATAGCTGTCCTTAACTGGCCTGGCATTTCTACCTCTTGCCCTTTGGAATGCCTGCTTGGTGGAAGACAAGCCACTTTGTTAGAGGTGCGACTACCTTGAGCCCTCCGTGCTGTGAGAGCCCCAGCTGAGTTTGCAGTCTCAGTTTGCAGCCAGCCTCAACTGCCGGCCATGTGAGTGAGCCACCTTGAACTTCAAGCCCAGCGAACCCTTCAGTTACCTTTAGACTCAGATACCATGTGACTAAAACCACATGAGAATATGTTTTTGAAGCCCTTCGCACATAATAAATTAGTCCCAAGTACAGGGTATGATATTTAAGAATTCCCTTCTAAGTAAGCAGCTGAAGTGTTTCTTTGTAGAGAATTTAGAGGTTGCCATGTTTTGTACCCAGTGTCTGCACTTAGACCAGGAATTGTGCCTGGTCCCCAGAAGGTTGGCCAGCATCCTCAGAGATGGTTTGGTTGGAAGCTCTGCCTAACATGCATGTTCTAGACTAAAGAGCCTCTGATTGGGGAGTTTGAGTGTGACACGTGTTGAGAAGGAAAGGTGTTGAGAGATAACTGTGGAGAAAGTGCTGGGCCAGAGACTGGGAGCCATGGAAGCCTCGACAAGGAGGAGCCAAAAGGAAGAAGAGACGGTGACAAGGTCACATTCCAGCCCTCCATGAACTGGAGAGCCTGGGCGTTAGGGGTGTTGGAATTTGAATGACGTCCTGGTATTCTGTCTTTCTTCCCTGTGAACACCAACAATATTTCTCTGTTAACTGAGACATCCTCAATAAATAGCCCTTACATCTTGAATGAATCCTCCATCTCATTTGCGCATTTTCCATTTTTGCTTAAGATATTATTAAAGAGTTGACTTTAGGTATTACATTTTAAAATTATATTTAAAGGAAGTTACTGCCTCCTATGCTAAATGCATTTCATCAGTCACTTAAAATCCTGGGAAGGGCTTCTTTGTATTGGTATCTGGCAGCAGATTTGTTCTTTCTTGCTCTAATTTGAGTGTTCTATGGTATGATCAGCTGCATCTATATGCCACCTCTTTGTTCTGTGTTTTCTACATGCTAATGATTAGAACAAGATTTGAAAATCAGCTACTCTTGTTGAGAAGAGTACTTTCAGATCAAGTCTAAGCTGAAATGGCTCCCACAGGGCAGAAGTTGGGTATGGCATGAGACTTCCTGTGTAGCATCTCCAAATTTCCTCTGCAGAAGTCTTGAGTTTCACCATTTAAGCAATCTGCTCCCAATATCTTAGTGGCTACTATTACACTTTTAAATGGCAACAAGTCTAATGTAATAAAAAAAAAAAATCTCTTTTAAAATGTCTCTAAGGGTGGTACATTAGGACAAAAGATGAGTTGAGTGAGCAGGGATAAGAGTTTTTATCTGGTATGCAAGGAGGTACTGGTCAGCATGGATTGGGTGGAACAGACTTGCCTTTACATTAGTGAAAAAAGACTTGACAGTCTTGGTTGATCACAAACTTGATATAAGCTCAAAGTGTGGCACTTTTGCCAAAGGATTTAATAAAGTTTGTACTGAATTAATTTTAAAAAGTGCCCAGATGAAGGAAGGTCATTGTCTAACTAGACATTGCACTGATCCAACTACATTAAGAGTGTGCATGCTAGTGCATTTATCAGTTATTCAGGGAGCCACAACAAGCCAGATATCCAGGACACTGAATAGATATTTCATTTGTTCTATACATCTATCTATCTTTTCAATAAAAATTTATTGATCATCTGTATGTTTCAGGAACAATGCTAGGGAGACAAATATGCATAGACCAGTTTCTGTTTCAAGGTACTCACAGTCCAGTAGGACTGACATACAAGCAAATAGACCATTACCATTCAATATTGGAAATCAATATCATAATTTCTATATGCCTCGATTGCTCAGGAACCAGAAGAGAGAGTACTCAGCTCTTCCTGAATGTTGGGGACATTTTCTCTAGAGGTAAGGCTTATAGTGACACTTAAATAATTTTAAAAGTTAATGATTTATTAGGTGCATATCATGAGGAAAAGGCAACCTAGGAATAGGGAACACTCTAAGCAAAAACTCAGAGGCATGGGTGAGTAGAAAAAATTTAGGAAACATCAAGTGGTTTTGTGAGACTGGGCTGGAGGAGGCAAAAGGAAAAAGGGAAAATAATGAGGCCAGGAAGATAAGGGCAAGTTCAAGAAAGACCTTTACAACCGCCAAGGAAATCTGGATTTTATCCCATAAGAAGTGGGGCTCCACTAAAGGAGTACTCTGGTAGAAGTATGGAGAGAGAATTGGATCAGAACAAGCCTGGGGGCAAGGAGACCAGGTAGGAAGCTGTTGGAATATTAATAGTACACATGAGAAATGATGAGAACCTGAACTGAAGTAGTAGTCATGGGGAAAGAGAAATAGAATGAACAATCAGGCAAAGAAACAACTCAGTGACCATGCTCACTAGCCCTTCCACGCCACAATCTCTAGCATTTCACGTATCCCCTGATACTTCATCTCCCCTCTTCCATTAGCACTTTTCACCATCTAACACATCCTACATTTTACTAATATATCTTGTTTATTGTCTGTCTGTCTCTCTAGAATTTAAGTAAACTCCATGAGGAGCAGGAATTTTTATCTGTTTGGTTCACTGCTATGTCACCAGTGCATGACACAGAATAGGTACTCAAGTGTGCTCTCATTGCTAGAGGGGATTAGACTAAAAAAAAAATCTTTTATTGTTCTGGGGTAAAATTCATCTAACAAGACATTTGATAATAAAAAACTGAATGTTTTTCCTTTTAGATCAGGAACATGACAAGGAAACTCTTTCTATTTAATGTTGTAATAAAGTCCTACTTAGTTCAATAAGACAAGAAAACTAAACAAAGTTATTCAAAGTTGAAAGGAAAAAGTAAGCTATCTTCATTTGTTGATCATGTATGTTGAGAACCCTACGGAATCTACAATAAAACTATTAGAAGTAATAAATGAGCTTGGATATGGTATAGACACAAGATCAATACAAATAATCAATTGTATTTTTATATACCAGCAACAAAGACTTAGAGATTAAAATTTAAAATACAATGTCATTTATAATAACATAAGAAATGTAAAAAACTCAGGGATAAATCTGACAAAATTACAAAGTGTTGCTGAGAGAAATTTTAAAAACCTAAATAAATGAAGAGATACATTGTGTTTATGGATTGGAAAACTAAATATTATTAAGATGTCAATTGTCTCCCAAAGTGGGTTTCTTTTAGGCAGCATATAGTTGGATTTTATCTATCTATTCACTCTGCCAATCTCTGCCTATTAATTGTGGTATTTAGAACAACTAATGTGATTATTGATATGGTCAGATTTAAGTCTATCATCTTGCTATTTGTTTTCCATTTTTCTCATCTATTATTTGTTCCCCATTTCCTCTTCTAGACCGAGTACTTTTTATGATTCCATTTTATCTCCTTTGTTGTCTTCTTAGCTAAAACTTTTTTGCTGTACTGTACTTCACATATCGCTTAAGAACCATATAGTAAGTTATAGCCATTATCCTCACATTACATACAAAGGGAAACACAATAACAACATCAACAACAAATGACAGCAGTTCCATAATCCTCTGAGGCTTTGTGCTATTTTTGCCATATATTTTTCTTTACATATATTATAAACTATATTCTCTTATTATTTTTGTTTAAATAGTCAGTTATCTTTTAAAGAGATTTAAATAATAAGGAAAAAACTCACAAATTTGCCTATGTTACAACCATTGCCATGCTCTTCATTCCTTGTGTGGATTTAGATTTCCATCTGGTGTCATCCTCCTTCTGCCTGAAGGACTTCCTTTAACATTCTTTGTAGTTGGATCTGCTGGTGACAAATTCTTTTCTTCTGCTGTATGACTGCAAAGTCTTTATTTTGCCTATATTTCTGAAGGATCTACTCTCTGGATATAGAATTCAAGGTTGACAGTTTTTCATCTTTAGTGGTGCAGCTCCACTGTCATCTCACATTGCTTCTGATGAGGAACTTCTGCTTTTGTCTTTTGCTTCTCTGTATAGAATGCATCTTTTTTCTATGACTGTGTTTTAGATTTTTCTCTTTGCACTGGTTTTGAGTAATTTATTTATGATATTTCTTGGTTTAGTTTTCTTTATGGCTCCTGTACTTGGGTCTCTCCCCATTTCCGCCATCTACTCATCTACTCTCCTTTTAAACATCAATTACACAAACATTGGGCCCCTTGAAATTGTTCCACAAGTCAGTGAGTCTCTGTTTTCTTTGTTTTCATTCTTTTTATTCTCTGTGTTTAATTGGGGAGAGTGTCTACTGCTATGTCTTAAAGTTTCTTAAATTTTTTTTGCAATGTCCCATTTGCCACTAATTCCACTCATCAAAATTTTTAATATAGAAATTGTAGTTTTCATCACTAGAAGTTCAGTTTGGGTCTTAAAATATCCTTTACATCTGTACTTGACTACATGTGATATAGCTAAAGGAATCAGTTGAATGTCCTTGTTTCTTATTTCTAATATCTGTCAGTTCTGTTTTGGTTTTGGGTTGATATTTCTCCTCATTATTCATCTTATTTTCCTACCTTCTTGCATATCTGGTAATTTTTCACTGGATGCCATTCTCTGTGAATTTCACTTTGTGGGTACTGGCCACTTTTGTATTCCCATAAATATTTTTGAGCTTTGTTCTGGGATGCAGTTAAGTTGCTTATAAACAATTTGCTCCTTTTGGGTCTTGTTTTTAGGATTTGTTAGGTGAAACCTGGAGCTGTTTTAGTGTAGTGTGAATTATTTTTCATTACTGAGGAAAGAGCCTTCTGAGTACTCTACCCAATGACCCAGAAATTGTGAAGTTTTTCAGTCTGGCTGGTGGAAACAGGCACTATTCATGATCCTGTTCCTTCTAATTTTGGGAGGTGGTACTTTCCTCACTGGGCAGTTTTCTCACATGCATTCGCTGATGACAACTCTGCTGAATATTCGAGGGGAACCCTCTGTAGATCTCTGATGTTCTTTCTCTGTGCAGCTCTCTCCTCTTCAGTTCTCTGTCCTGCAAACTCTAGCTGTCTTGGTCTCCAGGAATCTGATTTCTATCTTTTCTCAGGGCATCCACTGGACTCCTGCCTGCCTGGATTGCAGCATGGGGGCCTGAAAACTCTCTCAAAGCATTAAGCTTTGCAAAGCCTATTTGGTAGTGGCAGTTGTTTGTTTCCTATCTTTTGGGAATCACTGTTTTTTTGCTGCCTGGTATTTGGTGCCTTGAAAACTGTTGTTTCATATATTTTGTTCATTATTTTGGTTGTTCCAGGAAGGAAGGTAAGTCTGATCCCGATTACTCCACATTAGCCAGCAGTGGAGGTACCTTTAAACAAATCCAATGCTACATCTGACCTTTCATTTGTAGAACATGTCTTAGGTATCCTACTATTTGCAAAGATCTTGCATGCAGAAACCAAGCTGAATTTATCTTTGTAACCCCAGATGATTGACACAGGCCTTTGCAAATAGTTAGTAAATTGAATTGCTGTAGGACAAGCAGGTGAAATTTTCACAAAGGGATACTTTTTACCTTATGCAAGGAAGAAATATCTCACTGAGAGTCCAGTAATGAAACTTTAAAAAGAAGTAGTGATCTTTCTATTATGGGAAGTGTTCAAGCAGAGTGAAGATGCTCAGTTGCTAGGAATCAGCATTTCTGTATTATCTAGAGAAAATCTCAGTTCGGTGTGTTTTCCTTTAGCACCTCTCTGTCTTATTCTTTGACAAATGTGCGATATTATAAAAAGAATTGTTAAGGACTCTCTATATTAATTATTACATAATTATGTATGATTCTCTGTCTAGATTAATTATAAAAAGGATATTCCCCTCAAAATTTTTCTATAGCTGTACTTTCTACATCAGGAAACATCAGGTAACAAGAAAGTCTATTATCCCCACTTGGCTGATTGAAAAACAGAGATATATGGGGCTCAGAGGACTTCTTTTAAATCATACAGTCAACTACAGAAAGAAGCCAAGAACATAGGTCCCTATATACATGACAACATCCTTTCCCTTTGGCTATGCTGCCTCAGAATACCATAGGAGGCTTAAAAAGTCCAATTATTATTTCTTTAAATGTGGGTTTTGAAAAGGAGGCAGGAACAAAGACAGTGGAGCAACTGTATGACTTAGATAACGTGGCATGCGTTTCCACCATAGAAAGTAAGACTGAAATTGGAGTTGTTCTGCAGCAAAGGTTAAAGAATAAGAAAATGGATTAGCGATCCCCAAGGCCCTGCTGATCTGAAGAATCTAGGTAAACATTGAATTAAATCGGATAAGCAAGGGTTCAGGTAAGCCAGACAGTTTTCGAAGTAAATAAAACACATCCAGTAACACAACCTCATTTCAGATAACAGAGTTTCTGGATAAAGGAGTGTTAGATAGTCAGGGCTTCGCAGCATAAACAAAGGAACTGTGGAAGCAGAAGGAACTACTGCAGGAGATTCAAGTAACAAGGAAATCTGGTATCTCCCACCTCACTCCGTTTGGCTTTGGATGATTAAATTTCCAAATGTCAGCCTCGTAGGGTGGTGAACAGGATAGAAAATGTTGGGTAATTAAATAATCTATCTAGCCCACATCATTAGGTGACAAAATGTGTTGTGACTTATGAATGTGGAGGAAGGCAGGACAGAGGAGAAGCTATGAAGGATAAGACATCCTGTTCATGATGAAGGAGCAGGCAGGATGGGAAGGAGGGTCAAGGGGAAGGGCTGAAGGGTGCAGGCATTAGCCATCAGGCTCCCATGTACACTTATAGCATGATGGAAATGGGAAGAAGAACTAACGAGCTGAACAAGAGTGGATTACTGAGTGTGAGCATCAGACCTGGTTAGGAGCAGTGGGCTCTGTGCACCACCACTGCCTTCTTGTCCCCCCAGTTGATCATCTGTCTCCTAGATTCCCAGCCCACTCTTCACCCAGCTGTGCCCCCCAGGGCTTGGGACCCAGCAGAGCAGAGGCGGGGCCCTGGAGGTGGGAGCAAAGAGGATAAAAGGATCCAAAAACCATGGAGAAGAAGGAGAAGTAGAAATGGTCCAGCCAACAGGAAAGAGGGAGTGAGTGGCCAACCAGAAATAGGAAGGTAGTGTTTGGGGCAGAGGCTCCATTTCTGGCTTCTTTTACAACCTGTGTAATATGGTTATTTCTCCCATGAGTTGAAAGCAGCAGGGGCAGGAGATAATTTTTTTGAGAAAAGCATTCCCTTTTTTATTGCCTTTCCATATTCCAAATAAGCCTAGAGAGAGCCTCAATTTGGTGCCAATTTTCTCTTAATACCTCTCAAACGTTTCCTGGTCTCCTCCACCCTCTTCTCTTAACAAAGAGTGAACAGGCCTCCGTTTAAGAGCCCTGGTAGGCAACTGCGGTTAGCTAGAATTCAATCACAATATTTTGTTTTTATAGTATTTATTTCTATTGATGGCAAGTGATCTAGTTTAAAATTTACAGTAGCTATACCTTTCTTTAAAATGAAATTTGAAAAATGTATTGCATTGAAATTCAAGCTGGGTGATTTGAAACTAATTATCAAAAAAAATTCATCATTGACCTATATGTCAAAAAAAAAAAAAAATGACAGGCAGAAAAAAACCCTAGTCTGGGAATCAGGAATCTGCCATGAACTCGGAGTGTGATTTTGGGTTGTGATAATTTCATTTTCATTTTTATTAATGAAAGACATATAGCTGCTAGCCAGAACTTAGCATGAGATGTCCAAAGTTTTAACATATTGAGTTACTAAAGTTCTAGTCAAAGACAAAGAAATATGATGTTTTGATGAGTCTGTGCCAATTTAATGCATGTATAAGCTCAGAAATATCGAAGGTTCACATGAAGACCTCCATCCTTAAAGGGGCTTTTGGATGCCAACATTTGCACTAGATTATTTGTAAGGGACCTTCCAGTTCTAAAATGCGGTGCCAGGTATTCAATCTGAGGGCCAGCCAAGGCAATGATCTGATAGGAAGAATAATGATAGACAATCATAATAAAATCGCATTTGCCTTCATCCCTATCTCATCTCTCAAGGAAGTAGCCTGGAACGAATCTACTTGAAGTGGAGGTCAGATGCCAAACAACTATTTCCCATGTCACCTAAATCCAAACATTTTCTTCTAAGGATGGTTTTTTCACCAAACTTTTATCACATTTTTCTTTTTTTGAAGGTCAAAGGAATTGAGGGCTTAACTAGATGAACTGGGCCAGGGAAACAAAGTGGTTGGCTTTTGCGGGCCTATTGGTGGCCTCGAAGGGAGGGACTGAACCTCCTGCCTCTGTCTCATGGAGCTTCCCCTGGTTGGCCCCCCAGAGAATTTCCAGCTGCGGGATCCCCCTGACAGTGTCACTTCTCTGCATCTAGGGAAACAGCAGGAGCTGGTATAGGAGCTTGAGAGACTGACAGCCTGGGTTCAAATTTCCACTCCCAGAGGGAGCCTCCATTTTATTAAAATTTTTACATTTATCTAGCACAATAACTCAGGGAGGTAGGTTCAATTTCAGGGCAGTTGCTGTTAAACCTTTGCATGAATTAGAAAAGCAACAGGCTTCCTTCCCCTAACCAAAGCATACGCACACAATCTGCACCCAGGAAGAGCACGTAGACACCCTATCCCCCGGGACACCCCGTCCCCAGGGCCCAGGCAGTCTCCCAGGCTTAGGGCTTGGCCAGCAGAGCAGGGGGAAGATTTGGGCACCACCTACCCCTGTACTAGGTGCTTTTATGAAGGGTTTAATTTATCAACACTGCCCAGTGGCCCTGACAGCACATCTTACAGCCAGAGCAGGTTAAATATGTATGTTTTAAAAAGCTCAGCCCGGCTTGTTTTGTGGAAAACAGATTAGGGGAGGATGAAGTTGGATGTGGGGAGTTCTCAGAAGCCTGTGGCAGCTGTCCAGGTGGGAGATGACAGATGTCAGGGTGAGTGGCAGGGTGGCCGTAGGGATGGTGAGAAGTGGACAGACTCCAGGAATGTCAGAGACCAGGGGCTGCTGTGAGGATTTGAGAGATGATGATGATGATAATAGTGATACTACTGACTGAGGGCTTGTATGTACCAGGCACTGGGTTATTCATACAAGTTCTTTGAACCAGGAAAATTGACTACATTTTATCACTGCATGGGTGCCCAAAATGCCCTGCCCACAGTAGACCATTCATCAGTGGCAAATACTGGCATGATTACCATTGGGCAGTTGGTCTTCGAGATTCCTCCCTTAGTTAAGAAGCCTAGCATGTGGGTGTGGGCGGTGGTAGCTGGGGTAGACGGTGAAACATAATGAAGACAGTGGCTTCATCACATTCTGCGCATCAGCCTGGATTCCTCCTGTAACTTTTCAAGGCCTCAGATATTCAACCCTACCTCCATTCAGTTGGTCTGGGGTAGGGGAATTGGTATCAATGTTTTAAAAGCTCCCCAGATAGCCGGGGTTGAGAAGCCACTGAGTTAAAAGAAGTCTTTGGAATCAGACAAATCAAGGTGAAATCCTAGCTCTGCTTACAGGCTTGTTTCTCTTTCCTAAGCCTCAGATCTCCTATTGGTAGAGGGAGGATGGAAATACCGCCCCTTCGAGGTTGTGTGAGTATTCAATGAGGTGTTATATGTACTCTGTGGGACCTCCAGGACATCTCCGTTCACACGTAGCTTAGCCCCTAATGCAGGTTCGATAGATGTGACTGCCATGACTGTGGGTCAGGAAGCAAAGGGACCTAACGGGGCCACAGGGCAGCCCCAGGGGAGAGCTCTACATCCATCACTCTGTCTAAGCCCTGCACAAAGCGTGCTTGTCTCTTTCACAGACTCAAAAACCCCGGCACAGGGAGTAAATACTCTTCCCAGGGCACCAAGGGGGAGAGATGGGACTTGTGTCCTGTTCTGTGTCTTTCTGCTATACAGTAGGAATCGAATTCAGACCATGGCTAATTACTCTAGAGAAAGGCTTGGTACGGTAGTGATGCTGCAGGAGGAAGAGCCCTTGTCCGC
This sequence comes from Lepilemur ruficaudatus, assembly GCA_963574885.1. Lineage (NCBI taxonomy): Eukaryota > Metazoa > Chordata > Mammalia > Primates > Lepilemuridae > Lepilemur > Lepilemur ruficaudatus. The sequence continues at coordinate 36,487 of CAUYRT010072680.1, forward strand.
CCTGCTCTCCACTGCTGGGCGGAGCCATAGAGAAAGGCAGGGGAGTAGCCAGCAGCCCCAGGGCAGCAGGGAGCCTCCCAAAGAGGAGCTCCCTGGTGGGAAGTGGGTGATGGGGGAGGCCAGGAACAGGGGGGTGCTGCCGATTTGGGGTGAGCAGAGAATCACAGATCTAGTGTACAGTCAGGGGAATGAATGTGATGACATACACCTGCCAGTGCAATGGCTGGTAGGCAGTAAGAATGCAGTAAACAGTATTTCACCTTTTTCTTTCTTCAGAGCTGCCTTCTGCCTGTAGGGTAAGGGCAGGAGTCCATCCTCTTCTGTAGAACACCTCTGTTGGCTTGTCTGCCCATCCTCTCCCTTTTTGGAAATTGCTCCTCCATCGACATGTTTATGGGGACAACGCTGTCTATGTAATGTCACCTTTAGTCTTTGGGAGATTCAGAAGGGCTATACATTGGAGAAAAACAGCCTCCGGCCTGGAAAATTTTGATTTTCTTTTTTTCATGTGTATTTGCTTTTATCAAAGCAGGGAATCCACTACTGGCCAGACACAGCTGCATTTAGATACTGAATTGGGGCCCAAGGACATCCCAAGCCACTGCCTGGGGATGCCATTTTCTCATAAGAAATCAGAAACCAACACTAGCAGCTTCCCTGCCAAGTAAAAAAAAAAAAAAAAAAAAAAAAAATTACATAATTCTTTCTGCACCACTGCATTAGGCAGATTTTTTTTTTCTTTTCCTGAACATACAGTAAATCCCAAGTGGTTTAAGCCATGGTGCCTCTCCTTAAACACAATATGAAATTGCTACTAAATTTAAATAAAAAATAAATTCTGTGTTGTGTTAGGAGATTCTCCTGCCAAAAACTCTCACACAATTATCACACTAGCAGAATGTGTTGCTAATTTCATGCCACTGGAGTCTTTTCTGCTTCAGAATATAGAAACAAAATCGGGTCAGAGCTCCAATAATAACAGGATTTTGTTAAAATATACAGCCTTGTGTTGTAGATATGTTGTAGGCATGGGTGGGAGGCAGGCTCACAGTGATGCATGAAATAGCAAGTAGGACTGGACAAGCTCAGCTCCAGCTTCTTTCTCTGCAAGGAGAGAGGTGGGGGGAATAGAGAGGGGAGGAGGGTAAGGAGGGAGGGAGGGAAAGAGGAGAAAGGGAGAGAGAAGGGGGCACAGAGATAGAGGGAGAGGGAGAGGGAGAAAGAGAAGAGGGACGAGAGAAGGAGAGGGAGAGAGGCAGAGAGAGAGAGGGATGGAGGGGGAGGAGGAGAAAAGAGAGAAAGAGAGAGAGAGAGAGGGAAGGGGAGAGAGGAGGTATCTGGTCATAGTTGTCAGTTCTCTGTTCTTGGTGTGCTCTTCGTAGAAGAATGACCAGTAACACCAAAGTAAGGCAAGCACAAGGTGAAGTCTATTGAATAAAGTAAGATACATTCCCCACAGACAACAAATGGCCCCTCTGTTGTAACAGGAGGGCCCCGAATTATGGTCTGGGGTCTTGTCTTATATTGCCTAGGCTGGGCCCTCCCTTGTGGTTCACCATCGAACCACTTTGACGGACAGTTAGGAGTTACGTAACCTGAGTCTTACTGCACATGCGGATCTCCCATGAGCCTCTCTGAAAGCCCACTTGAGGAGGGGGTCAACCACAATGTAGATTTAAGCTAATGACATGATAATTAGCCTTAGGATGTTATAAGCCACCTACCAGACCCTATTGTGCCTGTGCTGCTTGGCCCCCAGGCTAGGGAATCCTCTGCGTTCTTTTGCAGTTGGTGTGCTGAGTTCTGATTGGCAAACTGGTAGGGTGTTCTCTCCTCTCCCAGGTGTGGAGATTGCTCAGGGGCCCACCTTTGTGCCCAGGAGGGACCTCTGTCCCTCCTCACTGTCTACCTGAGAGAGGGTAGAGGGTGGAGGGAGGGAGGGAGAAGAGAGGAGGGGTGGAAGGGGTGGAGAGAGAGAGAGTTCAGTTCTGTCTAAGCCCAGAACTGTCTGGTTCTGTGGGAAAAGCCTTCATTATCAATGTCTGTCCATCCACACACTTTAACAGGGGAAGCAAACCTCAGGCAAAGAAACTGGGGAAACACAAGCTCAGGAAATCACAGGTAGAATTCTGATTCCCCTAGTTTTCTCTAAGACCTCCTCTCTCCCACTCTTTCCACTGGGCTTCATCTTTTCCACAACAAAACAATGATAATGAAAATATTTTGGCAGCATTCAAGGCCTTTCACAGAGTGACCCTGACCTCCAAATCAATTTTCTTTATTCTTAACCTGACCTTGGCATCCGTTCTCCCCGCCGTTCAATATTAGTCACAAAATCCTGAACTCCCGGAGACCTTCCCTCCTCCCCCAGATAAGCAAGGCAGGCCGGCGGTGAAGCTCCTGAGAGGACAGAGGGAGAAAGCTTCCTGACAAAGAGAAATCAGAACGAGAAAAGCAAGCCCGACGTGTTCTATAGGAGCCTCATTTGTGCCAAATGCCATTAGCCCCATTATTTACTCAGACAGCGGTGGAGGCGGCCTGGGCTCCCTGCTTGCGCCGGGCTCTCGGATAACACCATGCATCACCGGCCGCGGCCGCAAGGGCGCTTCCCTTAAATCCTGATGTGTAAGGTAGAGCGAGCTCCGTTCCATCCATCACCCGTGGGCTCGCCGAGTGCACAGACTGGAAAAATTGCGCGCATTTCCCCGTTGCTGCATTAGTACGAGGAAGGGAGTGCACTGCAAAGAGAAAGTGCCAATTTCAGCACACATGTTAAAAAGAGAAGCAAAGAATAGAAAGAAAAGAAAGCCTCTCTCAGACTGAGATGCTGGGGGGTGGGGTGGGGTGGAGGAGGTTTTTAAGGGAGAAGATTGATTTTCAGAAAGAACTCTTGTGCTTTGACTGTGAGAATCAGGACCCACTGAGACAAGAGTTTGGGGTCAGCATGCATTTAGGAGAAGAAGTTAGCTGGCAGGGGCTATTTTCCTGCAAATTAGTTTTCTCTCAAGGGTAACAGTGGGGGAGGAGTAGAGCAAAATGAATTGGAGCACACTGAATAATCGTGTATTGTTTGGCTAGTTGTGGTGACCTATGAACTGATGCTCCGAGAAGGGTTTCCAGGCCTTCCTTTCACATGGGCCGGGATGGGAAGCCTCTCACAGCCGTTGACGAGTGTCCTGAAGGGGCAGTGTTTCCTGGGGACAGCAGTGTGGCCCCAGGAAACAATGGTCCACAGAGCGTTGGCTCCACTTGGCAAGAGAGGCACACTCTGCTGGTCATTACAGCTGGTTACAGGGCTGAACAGGTGGCCAGGCAGGACAGCAAGAAGAGGCAGGGTCCAAACTTTGTGCTGGTCACAAAGAATTGAGGCAAAGGGCAAGGCGGAAAAAATACAGCAATGTGGCAGGAAATGATAGCCCGGCTTTCGTTGGGGATTAAAACAGCCAAGAGCTCAGCAGCGGTTAAAACAGTCCAGTGCAAACGGAATTCTTCTAGGATGTTTATAAAATTAAAATGGATCAGTTCATCTAAAAGTATTTGTGCCTGATTGTTTTCAAGTCCAGATTCTGACTGGAACTCTCAGCGTCGTGTTCTTCCTTCAGACACTTTATCATACTTACTTCGGCATTTAAAACCACCGCATAAGCTTAAACCAGGGCATCTCGGTTTGCCTCAAACGCAGAAGAGCTAAAAGTGCAGATTCAGAGACTCTAAGGTGAGCCAGGAGGGACCCTTCACAAGGGACAGACTTCTTTGAAGTCTTGTACTTGTTTATCTTTTAAAAATTACTTAAAACTGAAATATTGTGCAGTAGTCTAAATATTTAACATTACAGATAACATTTTTAATCCTTTTTGTCCCTCAATTCCAGGATTCTATTCTAAGATGCAGCTCAATCTGCATCAGAAAAAAAAGAAAGAGAACAATCACCTGTTTAGTGCATACTTTGAGTATGAGAGGAATCCATCTCAGATACCCAAAGCTTAAAATGGGAACAAGAAAAATCCATGTCATAATATCAAGGAAATAGAGTAATTATAATCAAGGAAAACAAAAACTTCAGAAAATAACAACCAGTTTCATCTATGGCTCCAGGCACACTGGGCACACCCCAGTTTGCAAAGCATTTCGAAGGAGGCAGCTATTAGAAAGTGGTGAAAGGTAGATGTCCCTGGTTGTAACCACCTCGTAATAAAATGCCGTGTCACATTCACTCCGGTGCTGTCAGAGCACAGTGTAGTGCCAGGCACGTAGCAGGTGCTCAGTAAATATTTGTTGGATTGAAAGCTGTTGATAGCGTTCTGCATTCATTCTCTGATTTAGGTAGTCTGCAGTAGGGTGGTGAGTCTGGGAGGGGGACATCTCCTACTCTAGCCATGTGACAGGCCGCTCTTCCTGGGAAGGCAAAGCAGCCTAGGGCAGCAAGTGGCCCTTCTGTCCAAGTCTAGGCCCTGGGCTCACCTCCCATCTCTGCCACTGACAGGTTGCATAATGTTGGGATCTCCTTTCTCTAGTAGAATAGAGCAGCAAGTACCACCCTTTCAGAGATCTAGTTTAAAAATTCTATAATACAGTGTATTTAGATTTATCTTAAAGGAATTTTCTTTCTCCCAGACCCTGTGGGATGATGCTATTTGAAGGCTGAAGCCAGGGATGGTGGTGGGGCGTGGGTGGGGCGGGGGGTAAGAGAGATCAGCTCTTCTTCTGTGTCCAAGGCATCTCTCCAAGCTGGAAGGGTGGGTGGAGAGGGCCCAATGGGGTCCCCACCAACAAAAATGCCCACCCTGGTGCCCTTGGCCTTGTTCTGGGAAGAAAAACCTCAGAACTGAAGACATACTGTAAAGTGCAGTGAAAAACGCCGCCAGTTACCTTATCACCAATTTACCTTAGATGCGGTAATTCGGCAGACTGCAGTAATCCACGGTGTCACACTTCCCCCTGCCAGCCTTCAGTGGTCACTTTCTAGAGCATGGCTTACTTAGCACAGGTGACCACACTCTGGTCAACACGAGCGGAATCATCCTAAGTTAGTGTTCTGTGATACCGGCTCAAGTTTTTGTTGTTGTTAAGACAACAACATCTGGGTCATCTGTCAAAATGACCCAGATTTCAGGGTTAAATCAGCTGGAGCAAGAAATGAAAAAGAAGTAGATTTTGATTTTTAAGATTTCAGGTTTTGAACAGCAGGCACTAAGGCACGCTTTTACTTTGTTCACTAAAAAGTAAAGTTGGTGATTCTTGAAATGAAAATGCATGCTTTTCCACTTGAAGAAATCCCAAACTTGCAAAAATAGATAAATTAGAGAGTTATGTTTTTAATTATAAAGGGATTTTGCTTTCTACAGTGACTCATTCTATGGTTCCAGCTTCCTAGAAGAATTTAAAGTATTATTTACTCCCGCAATCCCCACCTCAAAAATTCATATGCCATTTAATGAAACCAAATATAAGACATTCGACTATATTTCAATATAAATAAAACATGGAATACCTATATTCCTGAAGTAAGGTCTATTTCCTGAAGTATGGAAGACTTGAGAGTCTATCATATTTACCCACTCATGTATTCATTTAAAAAATATTGATCAAGCTCTATTAATAATACATGGCAGGCATGATGCTAGACTGAGGATACATACTGATCCCTGGACATTTTTCCTTCTCCATGGCTTCCATCCTCTCTATGTCCCAGGGGCAACTGGAGATTGTGGGTCTGATAGGCTGGAGAGGGGGCTAATTATATTAGGATGACAAGTAATGCCCTTGAAGAAGAACATTGAAGTTGAAGTTATGGTAAACAGTCGAAATAAACTTTCAGTCTGAGGTTGATAACTTTTACTCACGGAAATTGGCCTAAAGCAGTGATTCTCAAAGTGCGGTCCTTAGCATTGGCATCACCTGTGAGCTCATTAGAAAAATCCCTGAGGCCCCTGACCTACCCAATCAAAATCTCTGGGGATAGGGTTCAAAAAATTGTGTTTTAACCATACTCCAGGCGATTTTTGTGCACGTTAAAGTATGAGAATCACCGGCTTGAAGTTAATCGGATTGCAGGTGGGCAAAGCCCTATGAGAGAGTCTTCTTTCGAATCCTAATAGTGTTGCCAATTGAGTTCTATCACCTGCCTGGTGATAGCTCTAGTTTAATCTTCAGAATCACACAAGCATCTCCCAACCAAGTCATTTATGCAAAGTTCCAACTCAGGGAGAAAAATAGCAAATTCTCAGTGATAATCAAAAGGGAAAATATTTGGACAGGTAATTTTAGGAACCAGCTATGGATCACTATGTACAATAATGAAGTTGAGCAATTAGGTTTGGAAAGCCACAGCACAGAAAATAATTAACCCACAAAGTAATCATCTTGGAAGTCCCAAAGCTAATGATTAAAATAAACCTGAAACAAATGATTGTTTAACTTTTAAGCTGTGCTTGTTTTAGCCACAGTGTATTTCAGGTGTGAGCTCCCGGGGAATTCCATCTGCCTGCTGAGATTGGCTTTTGAATGAGGGCATGTGTCCATTCTTCTGCCTCTCCTTCCCTGGGGATGATTTCTTCGAGTATCACAAAATACCACTCCAGTTTGGGTCCTGAAGTTTGGTTGGGCTGCTCAGGGGTGCTCGGCACCGAGCTGCATCAAACCCAGGAATTTAGTCTGCAGCTGTGGTTGGGCTTCAGCCATATTGAATCCTGTATAACCTTGAAGGCTGAGATGCATGCTTCGTTTTTATGCAGCTTGCTTTGCACTTTCATTGGTGGTTTATTATTGCAAAGCATGGCGCTCCCCTCCCCCACTTGCCTCTCCACCCAAAGAAGTGAATTAATAACTAGAAAACGAGGCAGAAATGAGATCTAGAAGGGTCTGGGCTTCTGAATGTCACTGTGAGCAAACAGCAGTGGAGAGAAAAGGTTCCTTTCCATCTTTATGTGCGGTGCTGTCTGTGCATTGACTTGTTTCCTGACACATGAGCCATGGCTTGAAAGGAATTCAGGCCCCAGCAAATTTTGCATTGCGCTTCAATGTGGCCTCTGGGATTGAATAAGGGCAAATCTATTATACTGTTGCCATGGAGACCCTGGCACAACTGCTGATAAAGAGTGTCTGATGTTTGGTAGGCCTCATAGCATGGTACATACCATTTAAAGGACGGAGTGTGTGTGTGTGTGTGTGTGTGTGTGTGTGTGTGTTTAGCATGCATGTGTGAGTCTGTAGGAAAGCAAGCATGCCTGCGTGGGTGGGTGGGATGGCTGGGGGAGGGGAGCGGAGAACAGGGTGCAGAGGAGGAAGGAAGCAAAGCTGGCTTGGCATGTCACGAAGGAATGTTCTGTATTTTTACAAAGAATTTGTAAATACTTTCTAGCCTCTAAAAATTAATTCTGCCTTCTAAGAATCCACACGTTAAACAGATGGGGGCAGCAGAAGATACACAGACTCTCCCCGTGGTCTAGCAAAATCAGTCTTTAATGCCTCTGAAAGAGAATTAAGCTAATACAAGAAAAGTGAAAATGCGCTCTTTTGCGTCCTTTGACGAATGCTGCCTCCTTTCAGCGGTCTGAGGATCAGTAGCTGGGCTGCAAGGCGCGCCAGCGTTTGCGAGAGCGGGCTCGCAAGATGATGGATTTTAATCGTTGGCATGATGTTGTAGCCACGAAACAAAGAAGGCTGATCGTCTTCTCACACGCACAATCTCAGTTTTGCCGTTCCTGATTTTGCCAGTCCCAAATTCACTTCCTGTCTTGAAGGCGAATCTCACATTCCCCAAATTCCATTCCTCACATCCATTTCTGTCTCCCTGGGGATCGATATGGGCAACTTGGGTATTTTCCTCCGTGCCCTTTTCCCTGATCAGCCCCGGACCCGGAGGGGGACGGCCAGAGCCCAGCCTCGCAGCCCGCGTTGTCTGGGGCGTCCCAGGCGGAATCACCTCCAGTGAGCAGGCTTCCGAGCGAGCGAGCGGCGCTAACAATGGGAGGCCGGGCAATCTGCGACAGTTGATAGGATTATTATTATTACAGCGCGCAGAAAGCTTCTGCTTTCTTTTCTGCTGCTTTGCAGACCTCATAAGGCCTCTCTGTGATTTCTGCATAGTTAATTTGTCAGTTTATAAATTACCACATTATGTTAACGCTGAATGCTTCAAAACACAAATATATGCACAGAGGGCTTGAATATTTGAAGTGTTTTAGTACTATGGGGAAATAATTTTGTTGTCAAGCTGTGGCAGATATAGAACTGCTAGGGGATACATGGCCATTTCATCAGGACTGTGTCGATGATGGCCTGTGAACATCCAAGGGGGAAAATCATCTTTTATCACTATTGTGTACCGTGCCGGTCCAGATGGGGGATAAAACATGCATGAGTTGCCCGCAGCTCTGAAAATAATTATACTCATTTGCCAGAAATGTAGAAAGTGCATCCAACCAAGTTACCACCCATCATAGTGACACTCCGTTTGCATACTGATGAAGTTTAAAGCCAGAGACAATGGTGTTGGTATCAATAGTGGAGGGGGGGCTGGGCACCACCAGTGCCGTAGGATTAATAGCACCATCATTTTACATTATGCAGCGTTTCACTTATGCTGCATATCAAAAGCCTACTGCCTCTGAGGTTCACCTCGCTGTTTATAAGATTACAGTTTGCTTTAAGACTCCAAACATTAGCATGGATTCTTTGCAGTTTCCACAAATGAATGCAAAAATATCTGTGTTCGATAAAGTGCCTGGAATGTAATTATGGGTAAATATGTTTGGATGCCATTATAAGTGCTTGCATGTATATATAGGTGTTTGTGAGCGTGGGCGGATATATACACACCCACATGCACACGTGTGATTTTGGAAGACAGCAATGGAATATGAGATGATAATATGCGCATGCTAAGTCCTGGTGCCATTGCAGAGTCATTGATGAATGGGTTTTTTAAATGTAGAAAGAGAATGAATACAAGTAGGACCCAAGAGAATAATTCTTTATATTGCAATCAGCTCACCTTATATGTACTTGCTTTAATCGTAGAAATCAGCAATAAAAAACATAGACTTGGTTATTTAATCCTTACTGAGTAAAAGCGAACGTGTTATAATGACCCTCTAAAATATTATAAAATATTAAATTATTTTGATATGCCTCTCATTTTTAGACAACTATAAAATAATCAGTTCAGCCATTACCAGAGGATTAACAGATTTCTTTAAATTTTGGAATCCAGCAAACATACGTGTATGAATTAAGAGGCACTTTTCTCATGGATCCCTGAATTCTCATAGGTGTTCCACAGTTTAGAAATAGCCTGATCATGATGTTGTCATGATGCTTATTTTTAAGTAATGATTTTAATTAAACCCTCTTAAAAGGAAACCATTCTATGCTCCTCTTATATGGTCTGTACTCTGATGATTGCAGAAGTGCAGTTTCCCATTGTACTCTGGTGTCATGGGGCAAGGATAATTTCCATTGCATCAGGCGAGAGATTCTGTATTTCACTCAGCACAAGGCTTCAGTGTAATCAGAGGAAGGGTTTTACACTGTAAAATTACAATAAAATAACCAAGGAGAGAGTATTGTTTCTACAAAAGTGGTTCAAAGACAAGAATGTAATGCAGGATTTCACAGAATATTATTATATGGCAACAAATATAGATTGCTCCAACTAACGGGGGCAGAACGGTTCAATACATTCTTTTCGGGTTTTCCAGTTCTACTTTACTTACGAAAGTAGGTCTTTGAAATTCGGAGGGAATCCCCATAGCTCAACAATGAGTGGCTAAAAGAGTGAGGCAAGCAAGCTAGGACACATGAGAACTTTCACATGAGTAGGTGGCAGGATGTACTCTTGCTGAATTGAGTACAGAAAGAGGCAGATTTATAGAAATGATGTGTCTGCCTTCCCTTGCATTGGCTACAATAAGAATATCACTGGGACAATGCTAAAGACCTGAGGACAGTTCTGAGACTGTGAAGATTTCAAATTCTTCACGGAAGTCCAGGTAATGGTCGTTGAGTCAAAGACTTCAGAGAAAAGCAGGTGATAAATTTATTTTAAAGTTTAATGGGAAATTAGGCCAATTTCTTGGTTCTCAGAACTGTTATTATTGATCAGTTTTTACATGCCTGAAATTTTTCATATGGTCTCAGATCTCAAAGAAAAAAGGAACGAACAGAGAGCCGGACAGATGCACACACACAATCACACGTGGAGATTTGCCAAGGAGGTAGAAGCGACAGGAATGGACAGGTAGAAAATGCTTTACTACATGGCATACATATATATACACATATTTACACACATATATACATATATACTCACTACATATGCTATATGCAATTTATACACACATATATACATATACACATACTATATACATTACATATCTTTAATTCTTATAACAAATTAGGGTATATATTGCCATGCATTTTACAATTAAAGAAACTGAGGCATCCAAAAGTTAACTTGCTCAAATTTACACAGCTGTTAGAGTGATTTGAGAGCAAATCTGATTTCTAAGCCCACACTGATTATAGCATAGCAATGTGCACCACACCTCCAAAAGTCTATCAGAAATACATAAAGAGCTAAATATCATGAGATGGAGGAGGTAAGGCCTTTACACTAATGAAGGAATGAAATGAAAACATAAATGACAGTATCTCTCAATTGGTGATCTTGGTAAAAATAGCAATTGAATATTTGAATACTGTGGGTGCTTTCAGTGAAGAAATAGTGTCTTTTGTTGACAACATACTTTGGGGAATAAATAAATCTGGAAACTTTCCTTACATACTACAAGTCATGATGTGAGGCACCAAAATGTCTTGTAGAATTGCAAATACTCCCTTTTGTTGCTTTACCCTACTGACTGTCTTCATTGTGTCAGAGAAGGTATTAAAAACAAAAAAAAGGAGCTCTTCCTCTTTTCACCAACTTTTCTTCCTGAACAATTCATTCCTAAGTCACTGAGTGATGGAAAGCAAGGTTGACATCTTCTCCAGAAGAAGGGGGAGAGCCACAGTGACATAGAGTGGGTGTCAGAGCCTGAGTGGACTGAGCCTTGTGTGGCAGGGCTGCTTGACATGGGGTATCAGAGCCGGGGCAAGGCGATGCATGCGTATATGCAGGGAATTGGCCCAGCGTGGGGGCTTAGAGCCCAAATGGAGCGAGGAGCTGCCCATGCAGGGCTGACCAGTGTGGCATGGTGAGTCAGCATCATTGTGTGAGGGTAGCCCAAGCATGGGGTGTCAGAGCCCACTTAGGGTTTAGAAGTTGTCCATGCAGATAGGTGGCTGGGCCTGGGGTGACAGAGTCCACACAGTGAGGGGATAGTGGTGGAAACAGATTGGTTATATACAGGAGTATTGATCAAATAAGTAAATTTATTAAGGATAACACAAGCCAAATATTAAATAAGTCATGGTTGGAGAAAAAAGTTACAAATATGAAAAGGGAGAAAACTAGAACAAAAACTTTGTCATGTTGATTTGGAATTAGAAACATCAGTGTGACTCATATTTTCAATATATATACATAGACATAGAAATAAATGTATATGTAACATACATTGCTTAGCTCTAGCTGCTATGAGGGCCCAGGAACAGCAACAATCTAATAGTGCGAGTATACCTAGAACCCAGATCTTGATTGCTAATACCATTCTCCATTAAAAGGAGCCAGGATTCTTTGGAGAAATGGCTGATTCCTGGATTGGAGCAGAGACAATACTAGATGAGCCTGGAATATCTCATGTTGCAGAAAGGGCAACTGAGGCATAGAGAGGTTAAATAACTTATCCAAGTAACATATCTAATAAAATGTAGATGAGACAACTCTAAAAGAGTGAGAGAAAAAAATATTAAACTATAGAATGGCTTTGCACTCAAACTGTTGGACAAATATTTTTAAGTTCTAACTTCTCTTTAAAAAAACAGAAAATGGAAATTGGAAATGATGGCTCACAACTAAGGCTCATGCAGGAAGGACAGCATAGAACTCTAATCAGGAGATCAAATGCCCCCCAAAACTATCTATCAAATAAAATGTTTAAGGTAATTATATACCACCTTTTATGACTTCCCCACTTTGACTTTATTAACAAAGCAAACAACTCCAAGCCCTAATCCCCTGGGATAAAGGGGATTTACACTGTGAACTTGAGAACTTGAGACAGTCCATTGCTACATGCAACAAAGTCAGTGAGCACACAAATCAGTTCTTATATGCCATTGAAGACACATATGGGAATGTGAGCGCTTTCCCAGTCCTGACACCCACTGGCTGTGAAACCTTCTCCAAATCCTTAACCACTTTGTGTTTGGGTCTTCTTGCCTGCAAAGTAAGGAACTTGGCCCAGAGAATCTCTAAGATTCCAGTGAGTCATCACAATTGTCTCCTGTTTTTCTCTCACTGAGGGGTCTGAAGAAGCCTTATGAAGTTCATCCAATTGTTAGTTTTAGGCTAATGCGTTCTGCCATATTGAGGGAGGACTGTTTCTCAACTGAGATGGCTGATTAGCTAATCAGGATCCTCCAGCTCCTGAGTGGACCTCAGGCCTGAGTGGTTGCAATTCTGAACTGCTAGACCAGGTTGTTAAAGACAATGCAGCGCAGATCACCTTTCTCAGCCTCCACCCTTTGTAGATTAAAATCTTGTTTCTCCCTTTCTCTCTCTTTCCTTCCTGCCAATTTGGAAAAAGATTAATGCCTTTATCTTACCCAGATTAGTAGGTACACTATGAACACTATTGTATCTCATAGTCTATTGATCCAAAAGAGTTTTTTTTAAAAGATAAACTTGTTAAAACTTTGAAACAATCAAAAACTTACAGAGGGCTGGGCGCGGTGGCTCATGCCTGTAATCCTAGCACTCTGGGAGGCCGAGGTGGGCAGATCGCTCAAGGTCAGGAGTTCGAAACCAGCCTGAGCAAGAGTGAGACCCCGTCTCTACTAAAAAAAAAATAGAAAGAAATTAATTGGCCAACTAAAAATATATAGAAAAAATTAGCCGGGTATGGTGGTGCATGCCTGTAGTCCCAGCCACTTGGGAGGCTGAGGCAGAAGGATTGCTTGAGCCCAGGAGTTTGAGGCTGCTGTGAGCTAGGCTGACACCACAGCACTCACTCTAGCCTGGGCAACAGAGTGAGACTCGGTCTCAAAAAAAACCAAAAAAAACAAATTACAGAGAAGTTGCAAGTAGAGTACAAATAACTTTTTTCTTCCTGAACCATTTGAAATATACACTATAGTGTTTGCAGATAATAGGGCATCAGGCTGACAATTTTTAAAAATCTAAGTTAAAAAGATATTATAAGAATTGAGTTAATACACGTGGCAGGCAAAATATTGCCCCTCCCCCAATATGGAAGGGGAGAAAACAAGAACGAACTTTGTGATATTGGTTTGGAATTGGAAATATCAATATAACTCATGATTTTCAATATAAATAGATAGATATAGATATAGAAATAAATATGTATCTGTGGTCCCCAATCCCTGGGCTGTGGACCGGTACCAGTCTGTGGCCTGTTAGGAACTGGGCTGCTCGGCAGGAGGTGAGCAGTGGGCAAGCGGGTGAAGCTTCATCTGTATTTACAGCCGCTCCCCATCACTCACATCACCACGTAAGCTCCATCTCCTGTCAGACCCAGAGAAGCATTAGATTCTCATAGGAGTGTGAACCCTACTGTAAACTGCATGTGCGAGGGATCTAGTTTGTGGGCTTCTTATGAGAATCTAATGCCCGATGATCTGAGGTGGAGCTGAGGCAGTGATGATAGTGCTGGGGAGCAGCTGCAGATATAGATTATCATTAGCAGAGAAGTTTGACTGCAAAGTAAATGTAATGTGCTTGAATCATCCAGAAAACATCCTGCCACACTGGTCCATGAAAAATTGTCGTCCATGAAACCGGTTCCTGGTGCCAAAAAGGTTAGAAGATTGCTGATATATATACGTAACACACATTCCTTAGCTTTGTTTACTGTAAGATCCAACAGTGCTGGGTAGACCTAGTGCCCAGATCTTGCTTTCTAATACCATTCCTCACAAGAAGGAGCCAGCACTCCCTGGGGAGGCAGCTGACCCCAGGGCTGGGGCAGGAAAAGCACAAGATGGACCTGGAGCATCTTGCCATGCAAAAAGCAAAGAAATACTCAAAAAATGGTGGGACTACGTCAAGTCAGCTTAAGAGGGATCCAACTGGCAAAATTGGTGTTGACTTAAGCATCAAAATAATTATATTAATAGATTATAACCCATGAAAAAATTCCTTACAGAGATTATAAAGAATGGACAGAAAGTTTGGTGAGGAACACGGTCTGCACATAATTTCAAAATACCTCCTCACAAATTAATTATTAACAATGAAGAAAAAAACAGCTTTACTGGAAAAGTCTTTCTAATTCCACCCTAATCAAGTGCTCTGGGTGAATATCATCCATAGTGGGACAAATAAAAATTGTGCAATACATGACAAACTGTATTGAAAGGATCATGGTATCATTTCACTTCTATGATATAAGAATAAAAGAATGAGGAAACGGGCAAATTCAAATTGAGGAATATTCTCCAAAACAACTGGCCAATAGTTTTCAAAACTGTCAAGGTCATGAAAGTCAGGAAAAGGTTGAGTTCCAGATTGAAGAGGGCTAAACAGACATGGCAGCTAATAGATCATGCAATCTATGATTCAGAACTGGAATTCTTTTGCTATAAAGGACAATATGGAATAACTTTTAAAGCTTAAAGTGGGGTTGAGGATTAGAGAGCAGTAATATACCAATGTAAATTTTCTAATTTTGATGGTTATATTGTGGTTATATAGGGGAGTGTCCTTGCTTTTAGAAAATACACGTCCTAGTCCCTGGAACCTGTGAATATGTCACCTTATCTGGCAAAGAGACTTTGCAGATGCGGTTAAGTTATCTTTCCTTTTGAGATGGGAGATTATAATGGATCATTCAGGTGTAATTATTCATACAAGGCTCTCTGTAAGTGAAAGAGGGAAGCAGGAGAGTCAGTCAGAAAGGGGTGTGATGATGAAGCAGAGGTTGGAGTAATGCAGTGTCTGGAAGGGGCCATGAGCCATGGGGTCTGGGTAGCCCCTATAAGCTGGAAAAGGCAACAAGCAGATTCTCCCCTACAGACTCTTGAAGGAACCGAACCCAGCTAACACCTTAATTTTAGTGCTATAAGACCCATTTTGGAGTTTTGACCTCTGGAATGACAAGAGAATAAATGTGTGGGTTGCTTTTTTAGCCACTGAATTTGTGATGATCTGCTACCGCAGTGATAGGAAACCAATACAACAGATGTGAAGCACTTAGAACAGTTCCTGGCAGGTAATTAGAACAAACACGTGTTTACTATTATCGTTGCTGTTATTCCGTCTTTTTGAAGCGTTCAACTTAGTTTTCATAGGAATAAGAAATATGTCTTGTGCTTGTGTTGATCTGCACATTACTTGTCCACAATACGGGCGATATAGGCACGTTTATGATTAAACAAAATGGACTCTTTGTAAGCTCACGGCCTATCCCTTATCTGCCCCTGGGCTTCCACCCTGCTCTGCATCTCTGGAGGGTGACCATATGGGCTGCATAACGGGCTTTCTTGCCCTCTGTTGTATTTCTTTCTAATTGGATCTTGAGGTCTCTCTCTGGAGAGTGGCCATGAACACTAGCCCTGCCCTGCCCCGCGGGTGCTCCAGGGGCGGTGGCTGAGGATGTCTGCGTGCGCCTTTTGCAGGAGGCTTCTTTATCCTGGCAGTCGGCCTATGCCCAAGTAAGTGTCCGACCCCTGACCGGGGGTCCCTCTCACAGGAACTTGTTTATACTGGCGGACGCCCCTGTGGCTCTTGTCTGGTCTGTGTCCAGTTTACTCTGACCAAGATAGCCACCCCGTAGGAGAGCCCTGACCTGGAGAGAAGTTATGTTCGTGAGTGTCAGTCGGGTGAGACACAGAGCAGGCTGCACAACAAAACACACGAAATAACAAGCGTTTTTATCACTGGCAGGGCCGCACGCTCTCGGGGCCAAAGGGAAGGTGGCAGCTGTCAGGGACAAGAGCGCTCAACTAGGGGGTGGGGAGCAAGCGGGTGAGGGGAGAACTCGTGGCCAAAGCCTTTGCTGGGGTCCCACGAGGAGCTCTAACCGGCGGGTCTGGCGCAAGCACGGGTCCGGTGGAGGCACGCCGTGACTGGGAGGGGGCCACTGAGGCACGTCGCACCGTCCATGCTGGGCGTGGGGGTCAGTGGGGCCAGTCAAGTGGGCGGCATCCGGCTGTCCCGAAGGGAGGTGGTCCACAGGGGGCATTTGTACGAGGCAGCGGTCTGGGTCGACCACACTGGGGCGCTGGGGGAGGCGGAGAACTGGAAACTGTGCAGGTGGCCACGCCCTGCCTCCGGTAGGAGAAAGTTAAACCTGGGTTCAAAATGGATGCCAAGGCAACACGGACTTGTGGGAATTCACTACAACCTCTGGCTTCGGCTGTCTTCCACAGAGACGCTGGGCAGGGGACCAGAGAGAGGAAGGAGAGTGAAGTCATGGTGTTTGTTCCCCCAGCACCGCCCTGCTGGCAACAGAGGCTGCATGCCTCTTCTGAAGGCCGCGAGTCCGCCACTGGGCAGCCCTTGACCTGTCCCTGCTCTTGCTCCACCAGGTTCCTCCAGGCCCTTTGCAAATTCACTCAAGCACCCCCAGCGGTGTGTACTGTCCTGGGTGGATCATGACCATATAGCAAATATCCATACTTTTCCACAGCAAGGCACAGAAATGCCCAGGAATACAGTAAGGTCCGTGAGTGGCTTAGTAGCCGTGAATGATCAACACACCTTGGGCACAGAGGAAAGTGACAAGCATTAGTCTACCTGGTGAGCTTTGTAAGTGTCCTCCAGCCAAAGGCCACCAGGAGCACACCTGTAGTTGAATTGGTTTGGTGTATCACTTGTTGCAATGAGGGAGGAAGAACACCATGGGGAACTATGGGGGTGTCTCAGCAAGAGAGTGTTAGAAGAGACTTATAGGAAATGGGCTTGTGTTCAGGGCTTCCAGGAAGGGTTCAGGAAACAGGGCTTTGCTCTGGATTGAATGCTGTGAGGAAGCAGGGATAATTCTATGATTGTGTATCTCAATAAATCTTATCTATAGGGAGACCAGAATAGACCAAGGATAGATCTACAATTAGTTAAGTAGTATCAGTCACTCACGTTAGCTGGCAGAGGGGGATGTTTGGTATTTTGTGCTTTGGGCATTGTTCCTGCTTTTGTCCAGGTTCAGACATGATTACAAGTGGTCTTGTTTTTGTCTTGATTCATCATGGTCAGAGTGTCCTTGTCTGATGTTGACGTTCTGTGAAATTGTCAATGTTCGCCAGGGCCTAGCTGTCAGTGCCAGGCCAGCATCTATCAACGCCAAGGCTCAGCTGGATGTCAGGAGCTTCTTTGCTCCTTCTAAGCCTATTTCATGGAGGCTGCGGTATGATCTGCATTAGAATCACTCACAGAGCTTTTCAAAATGTAGATCACAAGGCCCTGCCCCTGGAACTCCTGAATCAGTCTTTACGTAGGACCCAGAGTCTGTATTTGCAAGCAGCATGCTGCATCATTCTGATGCAATCCAGAATTTGAAGACCACTGGTCTAAAAAGAGAGATGTCACAAACTCAGGTTCATAAACGTAGATTTGTGGTGACCATTCACAGTGTGAGACATCAAGCACTAAGCTGTTAGTTTAAATTTCCATTAGTGCCAAGTTCCAGCACTTGGGTGTTACAGAATTTTAACTCAGTGGAACCAGCCTTTGAATTTACAAGGTTGTCTGTGCTTAAACCTTCTGTGCCAGTTTTAGAAAATCCTCAACTAGGGAGGTCAACCTGTAAATGACAGAAGGGGCTGGTTATCTATTACCATAAATCAATAAAATGTAGACAGCAGTAGAAAGGCTGCTGCCAGACAGAGAGAGAGAGAGACAGAGAGAGAGAGAAGCAACAAGAAATTGCTTCCACATTCAGCGAGATCATTTGCAAGGGTAAATCCAAATCCAGAGACAGAGCTTTTCAAATGTGTGTAACTGAAATCTCATTTAACAAGACAAACTATAGATCAGAGATGAGATGCCTTAACCATAAAATGTCTAGTGAGATCAGTATAAATAAAAGCGCAAAAATCTTTTTCAAAGGAAAACCTTCAAGAAAGAGTGTAAAGAAAGCAGATATGCAGAAGTTAATTTATTCTAAAACCACAACTAGAGGAATATTTGGCATTTTCAAGTGTCAGAGAAGCAGTACCAAAAGTGTAACTAAGACAGAGCCTAATAATGAACTTGATGTTGAACCTGATTCTGAGGGACTGGTGAGATTCAATTCTTCATGATGACAAGAGCAAGGAAACTGGAGGCACGGACGCCACCACCAAGTCCAGTTTAGGACACCTTTTTCTTTTCCACTGAGTTTTTCTGCTCTTCAGATGTGGAGGAACTGGGCTTGCCATAATCAAATAACCTCACCAAAGCTTTCCTAACAAGAATTTATGTAATGAGTCTTTTTAGCCTGAGTAATGCGTTTTGCCTTAAAGTCTATTTTGTCTGCAATCTCCACAGGCAGAGAGTCTGCATCTATAGCTCATTACCATCACTCTGATGATAATGTTACGTCTCATCAATTACTTGGGAGCAAGGTCAAATTTAGCAGCCAAATCTCCCCTTTAGCGAGGCCATCAAGAGCATATCTATCACCCCCTTCCCGAGGTCCATTCCTCCTGCAAAAGCCTCAGTGCTCCTGTTCTCTCTCTCTCTCTCTTCCCCCTCCCTCTCCCTCTTCTCCCCTCTTTGCACACCCTTATCCTGTCACAGTGTTACCAGTTACAAAATCCTGCCTGATTTAGGCCCTGATTAATTTATTCATTTAGAAAGGACAATCAGGAATACCGGAGAAGGGGAAGGGAAGAACCTGAATGTCAGGCAGGAGGGATTATATGATTGGTGAATAGATATTGAAAACCAGAGATATGTGGTCTCTTAGAATTTGAGTCCACAGGGAAGACATTTTCTGTTGAGACTGTGATTGTATAAGTTGTGCCACCGAGATTTATTTTAATCAAAGAAAATTTTTTCTGCCAAGCACACACACACACAAAAGACCAAACAACTAACATTTAAAAAATCCTTTCTAGTTGCAGAATTTGGCTCTGTTATAGAGCTGTCAGCCAACCTAAAAGTTCTCAAAACTCTCTTCAATTTTATAAGAAACTCACCTGGAAAGTCTACCATGGTGCATGAATCTTTGACAGTTGGCTCAGGTTTTATATTTCTTTTTTTTTTTCTTCTTCTTTTTTAAAAAAAATTCAGAGTATTATTGGGGTATAAATGCTTTGGTTACATAAATTGCCTTTGCACCACCTGACAAGCGTGCCCATCCCCCAGGCGGTGTGAACCTCATCTGTTAGGTGTGGATTTACCCATCCCCTCCTTACCCCTCCCAACTGCCTGATACCCCATGAATGTTACTTCCCTTATGTGCACATTAGTGTTGATCAATTAGTACCAATTTAATGGTGAGTACATCTGATGCTTGTTTTTCCATTCTTTTGATACTTCACTTAGAAGAATGGGCTCCAGCCCCATCCAGGATAATACAAGAGGTAGTTCATCATATTTTTTATGGCTGAGTAGTACTCCATGGTATACATATAGCACATTTTATTAATGCACTCATGTATTAATGGGCACTTGGGTTGTTTCCATATCTTTGCAATTGTGAATTATGCTGCTGTAAACATTCAAGTGCAGATGTCTTTTTTACAGAATGTTTTTTCCCCCCTATGGGTAGATACCCATTAGCAGTATTGCTGAATCAAATGGTAGGTCTACTTTTAATTCTTTGAGGTATCTCCATACTACTTTCCATAGAAGTTGTACTAGCTCACCAGCAGTATAAGAGTGTTCCTATCTCTCTGTATCCACACCAACATTTGTTGTTTTGGGACTTTTTGATAAAAGTCATTCTCACTAGAGTTAGGTGATATTTCATTGTGGTTTTGATTTTCATTTCCCCTGATTATTAGAGATGTTGATCATTTTTTCATGTTTGTTGGCCATTAATCTATCTTCTTTTGAAAAGTTTCTGTTCGTGTCCTTTGCCCACTTTTTAATGGGGTTTTATATTTCTTTATGAAAGTTGAGCTCAATTCCACAATTCATTTACTGAATTTACTTCCTAGAATCAGTAAGCAAAAATTCAGCTTCATAAACACAGCTGTACTTGGCAAACAAACTTAACGAGATAAAAAGGATCTATTTAATCACTTTCCAGAGTGTATTTATAAATTAACCTTGCTTCTGAATAAAGATTACATTGATCCAACAATCTCTCTCAAATTTAATCTTTTTTTTTTTTTTTTTTTTTTGGTGAGGTAGTTAGCCTTGTGAAAATGCAAAACTCACGGAGTAGCATTTTAGGCTGCCACTAACCCCTGAATTTCTTTATACATTTTTTAGTCTATGCTGTTAAGTACATATATATTCAAAACTATACATCTTCCTGGTGAAATTTTTTGATGATGGTTTTTATCCATAAAAATGTGTTATGAATAAAACATTTTATCCATAAAGACTAATTATCCATGAAGACTGTTTTATCCATAAAGATTAATTTGTTTGATAAATACAATCACAATAGCTTTCCTTTTATGATAATTTGTCTAATACATTTTTCTTATCCCTAAATTTTCAATCGTCTGTGCTGTTATGTTTTAAATATGTCTGTTTTGTATAACGAGATTTTAAAACCCAATCTGAGCATCTCTGCCTGCTGAATATTGAGTTTAGTACATTTATATTTATTGTGATTGTATACATTTTGTTTTATTTCTACCATCTTACTTTCTGCTTTAGTCTGCCTTATTTTCACTTTACTTGCTTCCCACCCCACAGGAACACATGAAGTGTCTGAGTTACATTTATTACACATTATCCAATATGTATTGGATCTTCACATTTTACCCACCATGATTCTTAACTACTCTTTTCTATATTCTGCCTCTTTATCTTACTATCACTTTCAGTGATCCACTTGTGGAATTTGTGTTTCTCATACTTGTGACTTTAAGCTCTGTGGTAAAAGTTCTGATTCCCAGAGAGTGAATGCTGCCACTTGGGGATATGATAAGAGTCCCACTTTACTTTAAACTGTATGGCTGCCATCAGGTCTCTTAGGGATCTTCACATCAAGAGACCAGCAGTCAAGGGAAGGGCACACCACCCTTACAAGTGTAATTTATACTGATCATCTGGAAGAGATACAGCTGGTACAGCTGCTGTTACATAATGAAGAAAGGAATAATGTGCTTCACACACAAATGAACCATTGAGGAATCTCTTGATACTCTGCTGCCTATTTGGATGGTTAATGGATAAGTGCAGTAGATGCAGCCTCAAAAGGGCATTATGATCAGAGGCTTAGATCCTCAGAGTTTCCATGAGCTACTAAACCCATGAGAGGTACTCCTTAAGAGTAAAGAGAACCTAGAATAGGTAATAGAAGAAGGACATGATAAAAACTAGTTGAGCTCTTGAAACCACAGTTGACCCTTGAATAATGCATGAGTTAAGGGCTCTGACCCACTGAGCAGTTGAAAATCCATGTATAACTTTTGACTTCCCCAAAACTTCCAATAGACTACTGTTGACCAGAAGCCTTACTGATAATAGTTGGCTGACACATATTTTCATGTCATATGTATTATATACTGTATTTTTATAATAAAGTAAACTAGAAAAAAGAAAATATCATTAAGACAATCATAAGGAAGAGAAAATATATTTACTATTCATTAAGTGGAAGTAGATCATCATAAAAGTCTTTATCCTCATTGTCTTCATACTGACAATGGTGGATGAGAAGGAGGAAAAGGAGGAGGTTGGTCTTGCTATCCCAGTAGTGGCAGAGGTGGAAGAAAATCTGTATGTAAGGGGACCCACATAGTTCAAACCCCTGTTGTTCAAGAATCAACTGCAGTTAGCAGTGGCGACTGCTAACTTTCTCCATTAACTCCTTACATAAGATTCTTCAGGAATTGAGACCAACCAGAAACCTGAGGATGCTCTTCCCAGGTGGGACTAACTTATACAAAATGCAAATGTAAATAGATCTGAGCAGTGGATTGACTATAGTGGATACTATTCTACGCTGCTCAGTGTCTCCCCTTGCATCCCCCTTTCAGGACTGAGGTGCTCATTTCCCTGCTGCTGTGTGCACTGGCTGTTGAGAGCCCACTTCTGGGTCCCTCTGGAAATTGTCTTTGTCCTAAAGGGGCTATCTTTCCCAAGTTTATGGCCTCCCTCCAGGGGCATCCTGTATCCAATGACTGGTTGATGTTGGGATATAAAGGCCCAGTCTAATTGTCTTGATTTGGAATAAAAAAGGGCCATCCCTGCTCCACAGATCCCTGTGGGAGCAGCTGTGGCCTCTGTTGCAACTGTATCACTGTGTCTCCTCCTGGCTAATCCCACTTTTTTCATATCCTCAAGGTGTCTTTCTTAGAGCACTCTCCAATACACCTCCTACATGCAAATCTCAATCTCAGAATCTGTTTCTAGGAGATTCTACTCAAGACATCATCTTTTTCAGATAATACTCCTATTGTTATAGATTACTAGGTTCCCATCCTTCTGAGTTTTTTGTCTGTATCATGGATTATAAGCCCATCTTCAACAGAAACCTTATTATGAAAATCCTTGTGGTGGCTTAGACTGTGGAAATGTCACTTCATAGTGATTTTCTATTCACTTCTGCCAGATACTCCAGTGACATCACTGTCCCAGGATTAATTTTTATGTAAATTTCTCATCTTCACCGTTCCTAAACCACTATGGGAATATACATTCTAACTTCAACACAGCATGAGGCAGTGGCTTGGGAATGATTTTTTTTTCCCTTTTCTCCAGCCCAGAACACCAAATTTCATCATCTCCCTGTTAAGGTGAACAGATCATTTTTTTTTTTTTCCTATGGCCCTAATTACTGAGGCTATATTGTTTTGAGCATCCCAGCTTCATGAAGGGGTATAGGTTCCCATTCTTATAGGGATCTACAGGATCCCTTATAGGATCTACAGCCTCAGATCCTGGCCTGATTGTATGTTAAAACCCAAACTACTATTACTGAATTTGATAACCACCCGTGGGAAAGCTTCAGGATCAGATCCTAAGCTTATAGCTCATAATTTCAGGCACCTTGAGATTTCCATTTATTTCTTGCAAGTTGATATGTGTTAATATCATTTTTAACATATCGCCAGAATTTGAAATCACTACAAAGTAGCTGAGCGTTTCCTGGAGCTAGGTTTTAGTAAGAAATGGAAATTACAGGGACACTGACCTTGGAACTGAAATAACTGAGAAGGCAATGAAAAAAATTCAAACTATCTCTTCATCACCAGGTCAGGCCCTGACTGACCAGGCATTCACAAAGCGGCAATTGATCTAGAAGCCCAGTGGACTTTATGTATCCCCCTCATAGACCTGAGAGTTTCTCAAGGACAGAAACTGTGTCTTGCTTGCTGTTGTGTCCCTTGAATCCCTAGAATCATGCTCAGCACATCTTAGATGTTCAGTAGATACCTGTTGACTAAATGAGTCAGCAATAAAACAGTTCTGTGCCAAATGACCAGATACTAAAAACTGAGAAACAAGAACATAGCATCACATTACATCAACACTAGTCTAAGGAGAACAATAGGAAATAATAGAAAAGGAAAATGTGAATTGAGTTATTATATTCATTTTTTTCCTATGCCCCTCCGACAAATATTTGTTGAGCATCTCTTATTGAATCTGGCGTTGTGCTTGGCTTGGGGAATGTGATGGTGAGCGAAAAAGAAGGACATGGTCCCTGCCCATGTGGAGATGTGGGGGAGGCTTTAAACGAATCTACTAATGAACTAAAAAAGAATAGGACAAGAGAATGTTCTCGTAGCCCAGGACAATCTCAGTTTATACCAATTGTCCCAGTGTAATTATTAATGGCACTCTCGTTTACTCCTAAAAATGTCCCAATTTGGAGAGGGTCATCCTAGCTATGACTGAGAGGTACAAATTACACAAAAGGGCAAGTCAGCTACTCAGGGGGTTGAAGAGAGGCTTTCTTGGGAAAGGCAGGACTAAGGTGAAAAACAGAAGATGGAACACACAGCGTGCATGATCGTGCAGGGCTGCATGTAAAAGGCCTGTTTTGATAGAGCGTCAAGGGCAAGCAGGAGCCTAAAGGGGTAGAAGGCACAGACCATGCAGGCCTGTGGGCATCTTACAAATTTTGGAATTATCTTCTTTACCCCTTTAATCAAAGATGGAGGTGGAAGAGACAGGAAATTTAGCATTTTGAAGATTCCTTTTGACTGCTGTGTAGAGAACAGATTGAAGAAAGTCCAGGAAGCTAGTTAGAAGGTTACTGTACTCATGCAGTTAAACGATGATAGTAGCTTGAAATAGAATGCTGATGGAGATGGAAAGAAGTGGATTTGAAATGAGGCTAGAAGAAAAATGAACAAAACTTACAGATAGGGATTGGCTATGAGGAGGGAGCAATAGGGAAGTATCTAGAAGAGATTTCTGGGAGGATGGTGATGCAATTTACTGAGTGAGAGAATGCAGCTAGTATTAAGATGTAGCACATTTATCTATCCATCCATGCATTTATCTCTTTAGGGAACCACCATTCACTGACACCTGATATGTAGCAGGTACTGTGGGTAATCACAAATATGTTTACTATGAAATGTAATAAGGAGTAAAAGTGCATAAATGTGTATTTTAACAGTTGTAATATTTTCAGCTGCAAGTGATAGAAAACCTGCAGTCAAAATTGCTTAAGCAGTGAGAACATCTGTAAGTCCTAAAGTGGAGAGAGGTCCAGCTTGGCTGAGTCAGTGGTCTTGATGTCACCAAGGATGTTGGTTCTTTCAATCTCTCTACTCTGCTCTTGTTACGAAGTTGACTTTTCCTTGACTAGTATCCTTCATGGCTGCAAGATTGTTATCCCACTTCCAAGCACACAGGGCCAGGACAATGTTCAGCAGCAGCATGACTATTTTTCCTGGTGCATTTCTTTTTCAAACCTGGGAAACCTGTCCTAGAATCCTCCCAATAAATTCTTCCTCACAGCTTAGTGTCTAGAGTGGTACCACAAGCTTCTTCCTAAGCAAGGACTGGCAAGAGGGACAAGCTCGCCATGACTTGTTCAGTGAAGCGTATGCCCACGTGGAGGAAGATGACTTACCAAACAAGTTTGGAGGTTTGTTTACAAGGAAAAGGGATAAATTTAATGTTGTGTAGGCAACCGAAGTCTCTGCCATATCTATGGAGCAAGAAAGCATGAAATATTGCTTTAAAAGTGGACAGAGTAGTTCAGGAGATTGAAGCAGAAGTAGTCATCTTGGAGATTGGAGCAGAAGAAATATTTCCAAGGCTAGGAAAGGTTATTAGGTTTATGTCACTCTGAAGGCAGAACCTGAAGTTTAAGATTACAGCAGTACTTAAAAGAATACTAACATAAATCCATCTCCACCCATTGGTTCTCCTGATATCGGCATCCTTGAGGCTTTCTTGAATTCCTACAAAGTCATATAAATATTGTTTCTTATTGTTTCTAAGCTTCACTGAACTGAAAGAAGAATGGTTGGATGGTGTTTTGCATAAGATACTAGAAATATTTGTGACTTAGCTCTGGCTCAATCCGAGCCTGACCTGTTTCTGTCATTACCGCTGGAATAGTTCTCCAGCTCTTGCCAGATTTGAAGTTGTCAGGATAATAATTTATCCATCTTGTTGTCAGATTCACAGCTAGTTTGCTCGACTCTAGGGGAATCTAAATGACTATCACCAGACATGGTGTGCAACTCATATTTTAAAGGCATTTAATTCCAGACATCCTCCCACTGCCACACCCCAAATCCGAAGACTTAACAAACTACTGCCATGATACTACTTTCCCCTGTTGCAGAAACCTCTACCACCACCAAAGATCAGTTTTTCTCTAGTTTTCTTTAATGAAATGACTGAAAAAGTTCACTGACCACAGTTATTAAGTCAGTCCCCCAGGTGTCTGGGCTCAGAGCTGTCCTACATGGCCGCATTCCTTCCATCTTCACTGTCCCAGCCAACCATTCTCAAATCATGCCTGTCCTCCAAAAGAGTCTCGATTTCCCAGTATGGTATATAACCATTCTATTTTGCAAAAGGCCAGTTTTGAAGCTTCTACTTTAAAGACAAATCTCCAGATCTGCTTTGCAAGGACAATCAGAAGTTGTTTTGCATGTTTCTTAATTCATCCCCTTCAACTTTCCCTCCTTACAATGGATCTTTTTTAAGGTTTTAACCGCAAAGATTAAATTATCCTCCTGATGTATGTATTCTTTTCCTTTTCCTCCAAGGAATGCTTGGAAAGGAATCCAACTGTGGGCAGATGTTAGGTCTTTCTCAAAAGCAGTCTGTGTCAAATAACAAGACACAGTTGTAGTTCAAATAAAAATACTAATAGTGTTTGCATGATAAGCTGGAGTGGTAATTACTGGCTCTGAAAGCATATCATAATGGCCTTTTGCAATTGTATTTACACTCTATTATGCTTCCTTTCGTATTCTCTAGTCAGTGTTCCTAATTACATGGCCCCAGGAAAATTCACTGAGAGAAAATACGGCAAAATACATGAGATACTGACACACCCTGGCCATCACTAGCAATTGGTTGGATTTGGTAGGTGATGCAGGTCACAGCGCAGTCACTCTAGGGTATTTGGGCCTTTTTCTCCTACTCTCCTTTTCCCATCCTCAAAACCATACACATAACTGTTAATGAATCAACTGATCAAATATATTTGCCAAATATCTATTGATATTGAGGGGTGTTATTCAAGAGATTCACAACTTATTCACATACGTTATCAGGTACAACCAGATCAACAGATAACTGATTAACTCAACCACTAAATTTTGTTCTTTCCTCATGCTCCATAGAATTGATTTTTACTAGATTTTATCATGCCATTTTATTACTTATTTATCCTTCACTGAAGGAAATAATAAGAAATGGAGTTGATGAAACTTGTTCTACTGGCTGCTGGAATATTGTTGAAGACATTGTTCATGACATTATGCTGTGTCTTTTTTATGAGGACTCAGTGGAAGAAGTTGTGATTGATTTCAGTATTGGAAGTAGTCACACTTTTCCTGAGCAACTTATTTCTTTCTTCTCTTTTAAAGTCTCAAGGTCTCTGTGAATCATGTCACTGATCATGTTTCCTTTTTTGCATTGGCCACTAGGAAGCTCAGATCATAATGTTGTGTCTCATCTCTAACGAGCATCTCTAACAAAGTCCACCCAAGACTTTACGGTGTGTGTGTGTTTGTGAGTGTGTGTGTGTATGTGTCCTGGGCTCACTCTTTGCTCCATCCTATTTTTCCATACACTCACTTTATAGTGTCCTAATAGCTTATTTATTTTTGTACACAATAGAAATTCATTTCTGGTTCACAGAATTGTTGAATGCAAGTATTTGGCAGGTGGCATTCTGTGAGGCAATTTGGGTACCCACAATCTTTCACCCTATCAATCTAGGGCTTCCCATCCTCTGTATGGAATCAGCACAAGGTAAAGAGAGGATGAAGGATCATGCAGGAGGTTTCACGGGCAAGGCCTAGAAGTGCCATATGTCACTGCTGCTTGTGTTCCAGAAGGCAGCCACACAGCCACACTGTATTGTAAGGAAAGCTGAAAAATGTGACCCAGCATTGTGTTTGGGGAGAAGGGTAAATGGGTATGGGGAGTGACTAGCCAATGTATAACATGAAAACTAAGGTTTAAAAAACAACTCATTCCATGTTCCCTAAGATATTCCTGCTAATAGCATTGGCAGAATTGTTAATTGTTCAGGTGTAGATCCCCTGGGGTGACCAAAGAATTCTTTCTTCATGACACCTTTCCCTTCAGTATCTTCTTCTCAATTGTCCTGCCATTGCCTTTGTTCAGGTCTTTTCTACCTTGTGCCCAGCTTGCTGGAACTTCTACCTTCCTGGCCTAAGAGGACTATCTTCTGAACATGCCTTTTGCTTGCTTTCTTCTGCAAGCCGGTGTACATGTTTTATTGCTACTGAGCACTGTGTAAAAAAAATCACTCCAAAACTCAATGGCTTAAAACAGCAATATTTTTTAATACCTCTCATGGTTTCTGAGGGTCAAGAATTTGGGGAGCAGCTTAGCTGGGTGGCTTTGGCTTGAGGTTTCTCATGGAGCTGCACTGAGATATCTGCTGAGGTTTGCCAACATCTGGAAACTTATTTGGGGCTTGAGGATCTACTCCCATGGCGGCTCACTCACAAGGATGGCAAGATATCTCAGCTCCTCTCCATGTAGGCCTCTCTCCAGGGTTGCTTGAGTGACTTCACAACATGGTGGCTGACTTCTCCTAGAACAAATGATTCAAGAGATAAGGTTAAGCCTTAGGCCCTTTGTGATCTGGCCTAAGAAGTCCCACTCTGTCACCCCTGATATACCCTTTGCTTCCCATGAACAGCCCCGATGCAATTTAGGAAGAGACTGCACAAGGTGAGAGTACCAGGAGACAAAGATCACCAGGAGCTATTTGGGAGGCTTGGCCACCACACAGACTATGCCCCTCTCTCAATCTCAACTCTTCAAAGTTCTCTCCCACTTTCAATACTCAGACCAAAGCCCATTTCTTCCATGAAGTCTGCCTTGATCACTTGACAACTAGCATTCCTACTGCAGCTCTTGCTGCTCTGACCACACGTGTGGCCTTTGGCATTTCATACCTTGTCTTGAAGACTTATACATGTGTTTTTCCTTTTGGATGGAATTTAAGCTATTGTAGATTACACCCCCCATCATACAGTAGGCACTCGAGAAATATTTTTTAGGTGGAGGAATGAATGTGTGAAGCTGGAAGCCTGGGTCCGCACTTGTGGACTTTCCTCTGCTGCTTAATCTTGGCCAAGTCACTTAACCTCTCAGTCTGTTTGCTCCTCATGAAATGAAGATAATAATACCTACTCCGGCTTTCACAGAGGTTCTTCCACATTTGAAAGTGGCAGCACTTATGAAAGTGTTTCCAGGTGTACGAAGACTGGGGCAAGGTGAGGTTCGTTACCTGGTTCACCAGTGATGGCCGAGATCTGTAGTGTTATCATGGGTTGGAGGTCAGTCTATCCCACTGACGTCGTCCTCAAGAAATAGTTAAGAGCTAAACCAAGCTGTGAGCACACAAGTGCGCTTCCTTCACTCCAGCAGCTGCTGTTGCAGCACGTAACGGAGCCTGGCTGGGAGAGGCTCCAGGTAGGAACAACAGCCCGGTCCTGGTTGCAGGGACCCATCACGGTCACACTCTGGAGAGGTCAAAGCTCAAAGGTAATTGCCAACCAAGAACAGCTGCACTGAACTGTTATATGAGGAATAAAGAAACTTCCATTATGTCAAATCACTGCAATTTGAGGGTTTATTTATTTATTTATAACAACTACCATTGCCCTGACTAATGCAGAATCCAGTAGAATTTTCTTAGTTCAAACCAGGTTCTGAGTGTAGTGAATATTGCGAGCAGGGCAGAACTGTATTCTGGAAAGCCTGCCTGTTGTCTCTGGCCTCCTGTTTTTCAGGAAAAGGTCACTCGTGGTATGAGGCAGGTGGGCAGTTTTGGAGTCACAGGCTGGGGTGAAAAGGTTAGGTTCTATTCCTGGGTCTGCCCCCCACTGGCTTTGGGTTCCCAGCCAAGGAAAATTACAACGTGTATGCTAAAATAGCCTACCCATGGGGAAAATACAGAAAAACGAAAACAATGGTGGCTGCAGAAATGCAGGTGATGGTGATTTCAGCTGCAGGAGAGAATCACGACAGCTCCCGTGACTCCTCTCGTCCAGGCTTCGACAGTCTGAATGCGTGATGCCTTCAGACCCTACAGACGCTGCTTACTGATTCCAAGCCCGGCCAGCCGAGAGGAGTGTTTTGACCTTTCTTTGGTGCAGGCAGACTGCAGATGCACCAAGCAAAACGACTCTGTCCTTGTCAATGTCAATGTTCTAAGCCATAGGATGAATATTGAGTTGACTTAGTTAAAAGACAAACAAATAAAAAATGTCAGAAGGTGCAGCGTATTGCTGGAACCCACCAATCAATGCTCCCAGATGCAAACCATCCTGGCCTGGAGTGTCATCTATTTTTACAGCCTGTGTCCCGTCACATCCACATCCTGTGAACCGGCTCCTTGAGTGTCTGTGCCCCACTCTGAGGAGGGACGGCTATTCCTTATCTTCTTCTGCCAGACTTTGCTGCATTTGCCTCTGTGGGGAAGGACTCACAGCAATGGTTTCTCAGGATCAAAGTTTTCTCAAAGAGTCAGAATCCCTAATTCCCATGCCAAGGATTACAGCTTCCCCACACTCCCCGTCAACATCTGCCACCACATTAGATTCCTTCTGTGTCCCTAGGACTGGCTATCCCACTATCTGGCTCTCAGCCCTAAAATAATTGCCACCACTGACATTCAAGTATGTAGTAGGCATCGGAATCACTTTGAGAACATCTTATGCATGAGTGCAGGCTTGCGGGGTTCACCCCTCAGGATTCTTTTTTTTTATTATTTTTTAAATTTTTTTTACATATCATGTCTTTACTCCATTTTAAGTGTACAATTCAATGATTATTAGTAAATTTACCAAGTTGTACAGCTATTCATATAACTCAATTTTAGGGGATTTCTTTCCCCTTTTTGAGACCCCTAATTCCCTTCCCCAACTACATTTCAAGCATTCCCCTCCCCTCCACAGTGCTCACCGCATCCCTCAGATGTGGGTCTGCCTTCCAACCCCCGAATCCCTAGTGAACACCACCACCATTTGCGCACCATAGTGTTAATCAATCAGTACCAATTTGATGGCGAGTACACATGGGGCCCATTCTTGCGGTCTTGTGTCACCTCACTTCGAATAATGGGTTCAAGCTTAATCCAGGATAATATAAGCGGTGCTAGCTCACTGTCATTTCTTAAAATAGAATAATATTCTATTGTAAACATATACCAAATTTTAAGAATCCACTCATGAATTGACGGGCACTTGGGTTGTTTCCACAAGACCCCTCAGGATTCTGATTCAGCAGAGCTGAGACAGGGACCAAGACTCTGCAATGTTAATTGGTGCCCCAGGTGAATCTGATGCTGGCACCTGAGACCACACATTTAGGAACACCCCTTCCTCGTGGCTGTGAGTGATCGTTCCACCATACCAGTCAGTTCACAACATACCCTTTAAAGAGGTTGGTGGTGGTTTCCCACTGCCATCGGGATTGGGTCCAATCCCCTTAGATGGCAATTCAGGGCTCATTAGGGACTGGGCCTTGCTTGTTTCTCTAGCTCAGTTCTCATCACCTGCTCCTCTGGCGGTCTGCACTGCAGTCATTCTAGGAGTTACTTTTAGGATCTGCTGTACTTGCCCTCCCTGCTCTGTAATGTTTCTCTCTTTCTGCCTGGCACTCTTCCCACTATCCCCAGTCTTTCTTTATCTGGCTACCTTGTAGTCAGATGAGACTGCCTTTCTCCCTGGGCAACATTACCCCTCCTCTGTGCTTCTGGCTATCTGCATGCCCCCTCCTGAGGGCCCTTGTCACCACGAGCTGTGCTCAGCCTCCGCTGGTCTGAGTCCCCTGCAGCGCAGGGCCCCTCATGGCAGGCAGCACGCACTCATCGTCAGGCCTCCGGGGAGCTGGGTTGAGGGCATTCAACAGTGAGCAGAGGTGGGTCTGAAGGGACAGCAGCCCAAGGTCCCACTCCATAAGGGGAGCCAAACATCACTGGAACAACTTGGGAGCTGTTTCTACTCCCATCAAAACAGACAAAAATCTCAAGAAGTGATGAAACATTCCCATTGGTGTAGACCTGTCTGTTGAATATTTTTGCAGTATCACCTTGCTGTTGCTGTCAGTGTGAGTTGGAAACCTGACAAACAGCGGCTGAGTGCTGTTTACAGGAGCACAGGACAGTTATTATGCACCTGGTTCTCTTAACAGGGAGGCTCCGGCCAAACACACCAACCTAGTGAAATATCCCGCAGCCCACACTGACCTAAGCGGTATTTCACTGTGTGCGTTGAGTAGAATTGCATGTGGGATGACAGCTCATTAAGATGGAAGAAACCTAGGTCTCGAAATGACTGGAGAAGAGCTGGCTGCCACCTAGCTCCCATCAGGACTGTTACCTGAGAGAGAAAGAGCTTTCTCAGTGGGTCGCGGTAAGGTTGAGTCTCTTTGTTACAGAAATTTAGTGTCACCTTAACTACTATGGATGGCATCATGCCTGCTAGGCAAACCTTCGGGATGGAGAACTAACTTCGAGATGCATTCTCCACCTCTTGCTGAAAACCTCTTCTGCAAGGAAAGCTCTGCAGAAAGAAAAGCAAGTAGAGCTTAGCCTGACCATTCCGTGCCATGCACCTAGGAATCCACACAATTAACCTCAAAAGCCTCGTTCCCTTCTTACCTATCCTGAGCAAACAAACAAAACACATGAAAAAGAAAATAAGCAATGTCAAAAGTAGAAGCACCTTTTCCCTTTGAGAATCCAGAATGTGGGTGCCCACCATCAATTAATACCAGGGAAATAACAGGAAATTCTCTGGAGGGAAATGTAAAAAAGGGAAACACCTGCTTTTGCGCTCCCTGAATAATGAGTCTAGGGAAAGCCAGTATCTTTCTTTTGCAGGCAGTTGCTACCTTCTCACAAACTGTATTTGCATTCAGTAGCTCCTCGCCTCCCAGGAAACAACAGAACCTTGCCATTCCTGGCTTCCCAAGAGCTTGCAAAGTAGACATCACTGATCCCATTTTCTAAATGGGAAAACAGAGGCTCAGAGGTTGAGTGATTTATTTAAAGTGCAGTATAAGCAAGCAAAGAAGCCAGCAGGAGATAAGAGCCTGCCTAACTCCCCAGTCAATTTTCAGTTCCCCAGATAACACAAAGCCTAAATAAACCTACATCAACACCATATGGTATCAGCAAAGCAGGAGGATGTTGGGCACTTGTATTAAAATGGGCTATAAAGGAAAGATAGTTTGTACATGCGAGTAGTCAGGGACAAACTATTCTTGTGATGATTCTCATCATTTTTAGTTCAGTAAACCAGGAAGACATGAGTTTTGAGGACTGGACAACTTAACTAACACCCATACAGTCATTATCTTTAACACACATGATCACAATTGTTATGAATGCCTGACAGGTGACAGCTTAACTAGACATGCTTAGAATTCAAGTTTATGGCATATTCTTCTTGGCTAGAAATCTTGAGGTCCCTTTAAAGGATTTTCCTTGAGTTTTGAAATGAAAATACATTCTGTGTTCTTTTGGGATATGCTGTTCAGAATTTTTCTTCAGTGCCAATATGAAACTTAGATTTAGTAAAACGACATTGCAAACCTGTTAACGTGTAACAGCCACCGACTAATCCAATCAACAGTCCCCTGCACACAGCGATGCATCCCACTAGGCTGCCATAAGGGGCAAATACAATTTGTCTATAGAATTAGGCTTCGCAGTTAGAGTCCCTGCTTTGGGTGCGTGATATCCTGTGGACTACAAGCAGATTTAGTGTCCCCAAACAGATGGGCTTTTCCTTTATGGGCCACTCTTTAAGTTTTCTAGGCAAACCACAGCTGCGCTAATGTCCCATTGTGTAAAGGATTGTTTAAGTTGAACCACTTTCCTTTACCTGATGTGTATTCAGGGTTTTGAGCCAGGCACCACTGGGATATGCCAACATCTGTAGAAAAACAAGATTCCCTTTTGTGTGCTCTTTAGGACTGGCTGTGACAGTCAGGAAAAGCTTCTGTAGATATCAGTGAGGGTTCTTAGTTGCAAACAAACTTAGCCAGTTGAGCAGGGAAGGGAGTTTGATAAAAAGCTGTGGTGGCTCAGGGAATTTCTAGGAGGCTCAAGGATCAAGCTAGGAGGGTTTGCAGACAGGAGCAGTGTCCGGGCTACACTGCCAGACCACTGTGTGGGACAGATGGCATAGATCCTCCACCAACATGGCCTGAGATACCATGACCAGGACCTCTGGCCCTGCTGCCTCTGAGAGCTGGGTGGGTCTCTGCCCTCTTGACAGAATGTACTCTTCATGGCATCATCTTTTTTATGACATTCTCTTTCAAAATGAAACCTCATGGGGCACATCTAGTCACATGGCTCGTCTGCTTGCTGTGCAGGAAGCTGGGAAAGCGGGTGTCTAACCTCTGCCTTGGGAAGGTGCAAGACCTCCCAAACATTGAAGTGATATAAAAAAGGTAAGATAAAATATGCCCACTACATCTACTCTTTGGCTGTCCAATGGCCCTAGAAACCTTCTTCCATACTAAAATTCTAGACACCAGCTATAATCACAAACAAGGACAGAAGGGGTTGCCACCTAACATCATGCAAGTATTCTCGTACAACTGAAAGATGTGCACACTCTGTCCTTGAAAGCGGGCAGTTCCCACATTGAACTCCAAGCTCAGGTCCCCAGGGGAGGTTCACCTTCTCCAGTTCAGTCACAATCCCATCTCAGTGTTCTGAAATCCAGACACTAAAATGTAGTTAATTACCACCCCATAAAAATGGGAGAGAAGCAGAAAGACAGAAAAAGAATAATCAGTATATTTACATAACAATGAAAAAAATTAGTGTCTATGCTGTCATTTCTGCAAGTGATCTTGTGTATTTGGATGGTTTTTATGACATATTTCCTCCGTAATCATGCCATGATCTTTTTGCCTTCAGAACCCACCTGTCAGGTTAGGGTTGGGCTTCTTTACCTGATAAGGTAACTCTCATAACCCTCATTTATGGAGGATAATTCCTTTTCCTGGTCCTTCTTGTGTGTGGTTGCTAGAGTCTTCCATTGAATTTCACCACTGGACATGACAATACACACAGGTGCCCAGAAGGATCTCCTGGGTTCCAGAAATATTCTTTGTACAAAATGGTATAAACTACACTATTTTACCTTGTTAATTGGAATCAATTGCCCTAGTCAACACTGAAAATCCCTTTATTGCTTGATATTCTAGTGACATGAAGAGGCCAAAATAGCCTCCTCTTGGCAAGAAAGAGCCCTGTTTTCTAATTCAGTGGAAACATTCCATGTTCTTGATGGAACCATTCTTCCCTTGGGCACTAAGATCTTTAAGTTGGCAGAGCCCAGAACTCCAGGGATTGAAAGCAAAACTTTTACAATAGGGCTGTTAGATGTCATATTGAGAAGTGTCCCTCCTGTTTCCACCCTTCGATTCCGAATCTTATGCACTTTGATTATAGAAAGAAAAACAGTACCATAAATTTATCATGGTTCAGAGAATGTACCATATCCTACACACACCACCACAAACTCTTGAGATGTTTGTCTCCCAGCAGGCACCGCAACTGAGACTTCCATAGGTATTTTCATCATCTGCAAGTCCAGGTGCTTCTTGGTGATGGATTAGGTGCTAGGACCAGTGAGAATTCAGGATGTTCTGAATCACTGGAAGCTTCTTATATGCCCTCAATTTAAATTCTCAAGGTCCCTTTCTTCTCTATTGAGGTGCTAACTCTGACATAAGAGACTTGATAAGGCTATGATTTCCACTGACCCAGTAATTTGGCAACCCCATCAGGATCAAACTTAGGCTTTGGCTATGTAAAGGGTTAGTCTAGCATAGGAGAGCCCTCTATGTCTGACCATGCCCTCAGCAGAAAATCTAAGCTCTCCAGTACAGTTAGAAGTAACCCTTGAATTATTCATGTCACTCATATTGTTTAAATTCCTTGTGCCACTGTGTCCCCTTAGGCTTGCTTTCACAGGTAACCACAGGAGAATATTTAAATACTCTATTATATCCGTTCTCTAATGTCACTTGGGTTTTTTACTGTCTTCTTATCCAAAAGTCTAGAAAACCAATACTAAATGCCCATTTCTTTATGTGTTTGTGGCCTAAAACCACTCCTGAGATCAATTTCTGTATTGGTCAAGGGGTTCTTAGTTGCAAGCAACAGAGCCCATCTTAGCTAAGATGTGTAGGTGTATAATATATTAACCATATTAAGCAGTTCACAGAGAGCCGTAAGATTAGATATAGAGGGTATGGAACCATAAACAATGTCTAAATGACACCGTAAGCCTGCTCCAGTAGAGATCCTCCTGTTCCAGTTGCTAGTGCAGGACTGTAGCTCACTTGGCTGACACTGGGCACAGGACATCTCCACTAGAACCTCTGCCACCTTCTTCTGAAAGATGACTACCTCTCCACCACTCTCCCCAGGGTAGAGATTATTCAACATTTCTTCATGTCACTCTCTTCTAAACTTAAATCTCACAAAGGTATGTTTGATAGGTCCTGGTCCTATAACTATGCCCTAGCTTGTAGGAAAAGTTGGGGAACAAAATTTCAGTTTAGGGAATGGCAGGTCACAGGTGGGAAAGTGCAATGACACATGAAGATGTTCGAAGCATGAATAATGTCCATTCTGTATGTGGTTGTCTCCCACATTTAATTAAAGTGAGATTGTTTACTTTCAAGTAATCTATTATATCAACTTGCCAGTACATATGAAATCATGAACAGAATCTGAGAAAAGTGAGTCTTCCAGAGATGATCTGATGGAAACTGACCCCCATGCCTGGAAAGGAAAAAGTTATTTATTCCCATTGCATGTGGGAAGCAAGTGAGTCCTGAGAAAGTCAAGTGCCCTGGACACTGACACCCAAATTCCTACTGTGATGTTATCTCACTTTTACTAGGATCTTTGACATCCTTGAGTGAGACATCATTATTTCCCAATCTAGGAAGTATAGAATAAACCTGCTTATAATTTGTTTTTGCTTTTTTTTTTTTTTTTTTGAGACAGTCTCACTCCATCATGCAGGCTGCAGTGCGGTGGGTGTGATCATAGCTCACTGCAGCCTCAAACTCTTGGGCTCAGGTGATCCTCCTGCCTCAGCCTCCCAAGTAGCTATGACTACAAGTGTATGCCACCATGGCTGGCTAAGTTTCTTTGTTTTTTATAGAGATGAGGTCTTGCTGTGTTTCCCAGGCCGGTTTTGCACTTCTGGCCTCAAGAGATCCTCCCATCTTGTCCTCCCAAAGTGCTGGGATTTCAGGTGTGAGCCACTGCACCTGGCCAATTTCATTTTTAATGTTGTGCATATGTCTGTACCTAGGAGAAGAAGGAAAGAGTAGATAGAGATAATGGTGTGCTTGAGGACACCCTACATTTTGAGGAAGAAGCCACGTAAATTTTATACAATGCAGTAAGAAAACAACTCTAGTGGGTACCTTTTGTCATGTGCTCAGCATCTGTTCTCGTTTCTTTTGGTAATAGTATTTCTACTTCACTAGGAATTCTCCTCATGTCAGTCATGTGTTTGGTGGGACCTAGCTTCCTTCCCAACCCCCAGCCATGGGTGAGTACACAAGATAGCACTGACCCACCGGCGTATTCTGTCCCCTGCTTTGGGAATGGTCAGGCAGCCCAAGTCAGTGCACAAAAACTCAGTCTTTGGTTGGGATACTGGATTGAGAAACTCCTAGGCTTCAAGTGGCAAGATGTTTGCCTGGAAATGCTGGGGGTCACCACGCAGACAGAGAAAGCATCCACATAGAGAAAGTCAGAACTGAGAGACAGCAAGAGTGTGGGCGTTGACGTGTTTAAGCCCCTGGATCCAATCCAGCCCACCCCAGGAATTTCAACTGTGTGAGCCACCAAATTTCTCAGGTTTATTTGTTTTTGGTTTTGACTTTCATTACTTTTGTTAAGTTTCTGACACTTACAGCTGAAGGAGTCTTACCTGCAACACCTAAGCAGATTTCAGCGTAGTGTGGCTTCTGTAATGACCTTTGGGTGGGCTGTTCAGCCTCTGAGATGGAATCACAGACGATGGAGGGCCTTAGGGGTCATGTAGTCCAATTCTCTCCACTTGGTATTTCCTGTTCCTTCAATGGGCTGTTAGAAAAACAACTAGGAAGTAAACCATTCTCACTCACAGGTGTATCACCTCAGTTTACATTCCACACAAAAAGCCGATGTGCCTCTTTATTGAAGTAATAAAATGAAATCAGGATGTTCCACACTGTGGTGCCTGGACGGTTTTGAAGAAAGCTCCCTTAAGCCCTTGGAATTTCAATCACAGAACAAGAAAAACCTACAAGAATTAGTGCATCTTCCAAAAAATAAAACCATACTCCTTTTTTAAACCAATAAATGGGGCCTCCAATTACACAGTTCCCTGAATGTCTCAGAAAAAAGTTATATACGTAAAACCCAATGTTTGCTTTATCTGCAACATACGTATCTTGTCACATCATGGATCATCCCGGTGCATGAGGCCATTTCTAGCATTGGAGGGGAAATATCCCTAGCACAGTGCCAAGGAATACAGGGCAGCTGAAGGAAAGAAGCCTGACAGAAGGAGGGTATGTATTAAATGTTTTCATTTACACAAAAATTCCAGGAAATGCACACTGACCCACCGTGACAGAAGACAGATCAGCATTGCAGAAGACAAGGGTGAGAGAGGGAAGAATATTACAAAGGGACTCAAGAAAATTTTTGGAGGAGATAGAAATGCTTGGTATCTTTGTTTCACCAATGTGTGTGTGTGTGTGTGTGTGTGTACATATATATGTCCAAACACATCAGATTGTACACTTTAAATATGTAAAGTTTATTGCATATGAAATCTATCTCAAGAAAGTAGTAAAAAGAAAAAGTCTAGTACCAAACTAAGTAAATGAAGCATGAAATGAAAAACAAATTGAACTGTGAGGTATATAGGAATTTAGAGGAAGATTTCATCATCCAGGGTAAGCCCCTTAGACTTACAAAAGCTTCGCAAAAAGTTAGATGATGTTCCCTAGCAGATTTGTTAAAAGACCTCTAAGCCCCCAAATTTGCCCTCCATCTGTGTATGGTGGTACCTGAAATTCCCTCTGGTATTGTTGTTCCTGCAGGGCCCCTGGAGACAGGGGCATTTAGACTGAGTGTGTGCATCGTGTTGCCTCATTAGCTAATGCCTTACTTGATTTACACTGGTGGCTCCCAACCTTCCCCCTAGGAACCCTAAATTATACACCAGGGAGATTCTGTGACTCTAAGGTTCAGACGAGGCTCATATTTTTTAAAGTGATGAGTCTTGCGTGTCAGGATAATTATCAAAACTCCCAAGTAGCTCTTAAACCTGGGGCCGCACCAACTTTTCACCCTGTACCTCTGTTCCCAACACCCTATTCGGTCCACCCTTCCATCCACTCAGGCAGAAATGAAGATGGGCCATCATAGCTGTGACTGCTGCTTGTGATGCTGGTGTCATGTTGCCAGGGTTCATGGAGTGGGCTGCTTCTTCCAGTTGTTTCTTCCCCATCCAAAAAAAAAAAAAAACCATAACCACCCCAAATTCATACTCTTTATTCTACTTTGTTTTTTGGCTACAAAACTAGTAAATCACTGCAACAATTTCTATGATTTTCAGTTTAAATCTCCAGAAATGCTACTTTCTATGCTAACCTTGGGCTGCCAAACACTAAGATGACTAACATTGCAGCGTGATTACCTATTTGGATCTACAGCCTTTTTTAGCTGAGAGTTTGACCTATGGGAACAATTTATGGGACTGGTACATTTAGACTATAGGAAGGATGTTCTAGAAGGATAAAATCAGGACCAGTAGGGATGCCAGGTCCTGGTGGGGGTCCTAGAGACGAGAGCATGGGGTGTTGGGAGGACATTTGGGGACCTTGCGCACCTCTAGAGCTGCCGGGATGAAATGCGGCATGCAGCCTGGGCGTCCTCCTTCTGGGCAGAATGTTCTCCTGGGAGCCTAGAATCCACACACATCTTGTTTTCACACAGAGGAAGCAATTCAGATTAGAGTTAAGCTTTTAACTTAATGATTTGCTAATCTGTGCATCTTGAAGGGGGACAAAGTGGAGCCTTCACTTTGCTCTTTGTATCGATACCCTCGCACATTCACACACACAAGCCTCATTTGTGAAGATGTCTTTGAAATGTATTCACGGAAGATAATTATAGAGGTCTAACACTTCTGCTCTTCAATTAATGCTATAAAATTAATGGTCCTTCATTTTTACATCCTATGCAAATGATGGTGTCATCTCCAACTGTAAGCCTCTCTACTCACACGCTGAATATGATTAGTGTCCCTGTAAGCTGAATTAGAGCATGCGACCTTCTGGGGTATGTCAGGAGTGAAACCTCCCTGTGCTATTTCGAAGGTTTCATTATGAAACGTTCTTAAAAAGCAGAATTTCAGAGTTGACACCAAAACACGTTTCAGTGACTAATCTTTTGGGGTTGTGGCCTTAGGAGGAAGCAGACAGGCACTGGAGAACAGCTCATAAATCTACTGTTTTCACCTGAGATTTACCAGGCTTCACAATAAACACATTTCCAAACAAAGAACAGACAGGTTCCTGTAAGATAATGAGGCAGGTATAATGGAAATGCGGTGGTATTCAAATATTGTACCCATCAGAATGCCCTTTTGCAAATGGACCCAGGGGAATGCTTGGTCAGAGAGTAGATGTATTTTCTTGACAAGAAGTTCTGAAATGTAACAAAAATGGCTGACTCAGTAGCTCAGACAGGGAAAAATTAAGATGTTACAATTCTTTTATTCCAAGGACTAAGCATCAGGAGCTTGTGCCTCTGCGGCTTCTGATGAGAACGTCGGCATCTCTCAGGAATCACTGTGTGCATGCATCTGATCCATGAGATACATTTCTGCACTTTAGGCAGCTTGGAGGAGTTGAAAATGTTGCGTAGCTTGAGTGCACTCACACTCAGAGTCAATACCTCACTCGTTTGGAGAGCTTTTGTCTAATAATGGGATACCATCTGGTATCTGAGTGCTAGGAAAGGGCATGCAAGTTCAAGAGGATTGGGGGCTAAGGAAAGTGACAGAAGGACATTACGGAAGGAAAACAAAAAGAGCCTCGACCATCCCTTTGCACGCGGGGGAAAGAAAGAATTGTAAGCAGATTTGAGATGCCAGGCTGGAATCAGGTCCCAGGTTGACGGATTCTACAGTCTCTGGCAGCTGGGATTGCTTGGATTGATGGACATACTCCTGAAGCCAAGTTCAAAGAGAGTGTGCCCATTTATCCTTTGTGATCTGCTGAATTGGATGAGACACAAATATTCAGAGAATTTTTTTCTCTGTGGTAAGTGAGAATTCCTTGGCTGCAGAAATACTGACTGTGAGTTGGGAAAACTTGGGCATCAGAAAGAGGCAGGTTTAAATAATCTGATTTCAGCCATAGGTTTACCTCGTGGGTGATGAGAGTGGTGTACGGGAAAAGTGCTGAGCTTTTGCACCCGGGGAGTGTTGTATTTCAATGAAATTAAAAAAGTCTTTGCGTGTGGGTGGCATCACTTTGCATAACCCTGCCGCTCTTTTCTGAATAGCTGTGGCTGCACCGGGCAAGCAGTGTTCCTGAAGCCCTTCTCTGTGAGACAGAAGAATTCAGGGAGATGCCCCCAGCACACTGTTATGAATGTGTAGGATGAACAGGGGGACTCGATCAGACATTGGGGCTGTTACATACTTATAATGAAGCAGAGAAAATTGCATTCACCACAATTCCTCTTAAAGAGAGCCCTGAATATATTCGGATGGAGACATACTTTAGCAAGTCATTTTGGGTGGAGGGTGAGACCCAAGAGTATATTCAAGCTAGAAAAGTTATTATTAAACTGCTCTGCGTGAGCTAAGGAGAAGCATTTGTCACTCTCATAAGAGGGAGAGCAAGAAAAGAAAAGAGAATGAGGGGAGGTGGCTGGGTTGGGGTGAGAGGGAGACCAGCAAGGGGGAAAGGCGATGCCCCTTGTGGTGTGAGCCCCTCTCCGTGGCTCTGTCTCCCAAAGCTCACAAAATGCTGGGTATGAGTGGAGGCTCGTGGAAAGCCTGGAAGGAGCTGAGTTTTGTGTCTGGTTGCTGTGGGTGAAGTAGAGGCAGGACCCAGGATCGCAGCACCAGAAGGGAGCAGCCCATAAGGAGGTCAGGCTTGGACAGTCGTGGGAACCACAGCGAGAACTTTGGATTTTCACGGGTGGTGGAATTGGCTTTGAGGCAAGTTTATCTTGTTATCCCAAAGGTGGCGGGGGCAGCTGAAATCCAGGTTTTATGTGTGGGTGACCTTAAAGCTACTGGAATATCTAAAGACGCCTGTTACTTCTGTGTTTTGTATGAGAAATGCTTTCTAAAATAAAATGACATTTTAGAGAGTCTGATATAATGACTACTCATATAAACTCAGGTATTATTTAAACAAAAATAAAGCATAATTTTCTATTTAGTAAGGCTGACCACTCTCCAGGTAAATACACAGCATCCATCAAGGCATTACAGGATAAGCAATTCTACCCAGGCCCAGAGGGACAGCTTATTCCTGGTATTTAGGACCATTTCCAAGTTAAAGTA
Organism: Lepilemur ruficaudatus; assembly: GCA_963574885.1. Classification (NCBI taxonomy): domain Eukaryota; kingdom Metazoa; phylum Chordata; class Mammalia; order Primates; family Lepilemuridae; genus Lepilemur; species Lepilemur ruficaudatus. Next base: position 78,985 of record CAUYRT010072680.1, read on the forward strand.
AATAACTTTATAGGATGTCCTGAATGCTGCAGTCTCAGGAAAGAAATGTTGTTTTCCCAAAATAGGTGGTCTACTAACAATCAAGTATAAATGTAATAATAACCTTGTTTGGGTCTTGTTTCACATAATTATTTAAATATATGTGTGTATATATATACAGAGAGAGAAATGAAATGAGATGAGATGAGATGAGACAAGATGAGGAAAATTTGAATTGGGAGTAAAGTGAGAGCAAGAAATGACTGTCAGTGGTGAGGCATGACCACGGCATCGTAAGACATGCATACTTAAATACCCACATTTAAGAGATGCAGGGTAAAATGACCCAATACACAAGACTTACTTTAAAACACTTCACAAGAGAAAAAGAAAAAAAGAGAAGAAAGGAGAAGATGCATTAAGCAGGAGGGTCAAACTCATGCCAGTTGTTGAATCTGGTGGATGAATGTGGGACACATTGCACTGTCCTCTCTACTTTGTGCATATCTGACATTTTCCTTACAAAATTAAAAAAAAGGGCAATGAAAATGAAATTGGACCCTTACAATTTTCAGTGCCTCAGATATCCCAAAGGAGCTAAATTTCACCTCCTTTTACTCCTCCTTATATTTAAGGCTTTGGAGACAGTTGACATCTGTCCACCACAGGTACACCACCCGGTTCTCGCATTTTAAAAAATAATGTTTGGAAGGTGTGGTGGGCTGGACTGTGTCCTTCCAAAATTCATACGTTGCAGTCCCAACCCCCAGGACCTCTGAATGTGGCTGTATTTGCAGATAGTGTCTTTAAAGAGATGATTAAGGTCCAATGAGGTCTAATGGGTGGGCGCTAATTCAAGCAACTCTATTTGACTGTATTTGGATATTGGGTCCTCAAAAGGGCGATTAAGTTAAACTGAGGCCATTAAGTTGGGCCCTAATCTAATATGATGGGTGCCCTTTTAAGAAGGAGAGATGCCAGGGCACATGTGCAAGGCGGGACGACCATGAGGAGAGGCGACCAGAGGGCAGCCCTCTGCAACTCACAGGAGGAACCTCAGAGGAAACCAGCCCTGCTAGTGCCTTCATCTTGCACGTCCAGCCTCAGAACTGTGAGGAAACATGTCTGTTATCTGAGCCCCAGTCTGTGGTGTTTTGCTAGGGCAGTCCTAGTGAACCAGTATAGAAGGGGACAGAACTGGTAATGGATTTGCCTCCTTTGAGCTCTCTGAATGAATTCCAGGTTATCCTCCCTTCTCCCAAAAAGTATCTCACTCCCCCTTAAGATTCCACCTTCTTTTCCCTCTGCCTTTTTTCCTGCTACAGGGTCCTTCACGTTGCTAAAATTCTGGTTCTTACAGAACAGGTCTTACCATCTGCCAAAATACCTGGAGAAACAACATCTCCTGACTTGTGGAGACTGGGAATCTTCTCAGGTCACTCTGCTTTTTCAGTCTAAGCCCCGATCATGCCTCGTCCTCTTTGGACACAACACTGAACCCTCTGAGAAGGATGGAAATTAAAAAAAAAAAATGCAACAAATGAAACTACTCAAGGAATTACAATATAGTAATAGCCTGTAATTCTACTTTTCATCTTTCCTGAAAGATAAACATTGTCCCAAGACTCAAAGTATTTATTATATCTTAAAGGAAGTCTCTTATTTCTGGTTCAGAGACTCAATGTGGCATTTATAATTATATTCTGGAGACAACATTGTTAAAATTTTGGATTTTCATACTAAAAGGGATTTTTAAAAATATATAATTACCTACTAATTCCCCTGAAATAGTGTGATTTGCCTTTTTTTTTTTTTTTTGTCATAACTCATCTGAAACAACCCATTTTTAAAGAGAAACTCTGAAATAACACATGGGTGCCTCGGCCTTGGAGTTCCTGAACTCTGCAAAATGTGGGGATTTCTGCAGGAACATTAAACTGAAGTCATAACAGTGGGTAATATTTTAATATAATGGAAAATGATCATTAACTTTTCTCGACAGGAAGGAAATGAATTTTCCTCATTGTATACATTCTGTGAAAAGTAGGTATAAGAAAATTTCAAAGGATGTTCCATCCAACCAGAATGGGCTTTAAGTACCATCACAACAATAGCCTCATAGACTCTGGTGTCAGCAAACTGAACAAATGGAGCTTGTGAGGAGAGAATGCGGTTCAGTGTCTCTCAGAAATACATGTAAATGAACTTGAGATTTTAGAGGATGATTAATCCTCCACAGGAAAGTACCTTTCCCAGGGGTCTTTCTCAGAGCTCAGATAAATCGTTATCTTTATCACGCTCCTCTACCCCACCCACTCAAAGTGACTATCCTATTAAACCTCCATAAACCCGTTTCAACTTAAAATGGTGCATAGTAATATTAAAAGTATGCATTTATTAAATATTCTATGGAAGTCATAAGAACTTCAAAATATTTTTGTAAGACACCTGAGACTGTGGTATCCGTTCTTTTCCAGAAGTCATGAATCTCAAAAATTCTCCTTGCTACAATTTCAGTTTTGTCCTGGTCCCTTAGCCACCGCCCCTCGATGATTCGTACCTTGCCCACTTCTGGTCACTTCCATTTCTTTTTCATTTTTTGTCTCCATAATCCTCAGCTGCCCCAATGCAAACAACTGTCTAGAATAGACACCCACCCCAGGATTCCCCTCCAGATATTCACAGCCACATCAAACCAAAAGAGAGCAGAGAAAGGATTCATTAATTCAATGATCAAACATCTGTTAAGGAAATAATAAGAAAGCAAAACAATTTTTAACCCATCAGGACAAAGTAGTCAGTTGCTTTGGTCTTTTTTTTTCACTTTGGTGATTTTGGGGCTCACGGACACACCGCCACAGTGCTCTGAGGGTCCCTGCTTGGCTCTCACACTGTCTGTCCTATTGGTCTGTGGGCTGGTGCACACTACCATACAGTACTTGCACTCCTCCGCCACTGCCATAAAGCAGCTTGCTGTTATGTGATTTGACGTCCCACACCCAACATAGCCACTGCAGGCGCTGGAGTCCCACATGACTGGCATAAGCCCCTGAGCCGGGTGTGCGCTCCTTTCTCCCAGTGCCAGCTCCCTATGGCGGTTCCAAGGCATTGCCACAAGAACTCTAGCTGGTCCATTTTGGTAACCAGCAAGACTTTCTGCAACTTGCATTGTTAATAAATTTAATTAATAGTTTCACACCTCTACAGGTTGTCATCACAGATCAATTTTTTGTCCACCTACCTTATTCCCCTCTCCTGATGCGCAAGGAAGCCCTGGGAAGGGTTTTCTGCAGGACAGGCTGCTACTTGAAGTCCTTGTGAAACGTTGACAAACTCTTCAATGGGCCCTGGCCGTCTGCTCCCCAGCCCTTTCCCTCCCTGGGGCAGAAAGGACAGAGAATGCAGGCGGCAGACCCCCACCCCCAGCTACATCCCTGCAATCCTGCCCGCTCACTGATGGGGCTGTGCTTGGCCTCCCTCCAGCCTGGGGTCCCCACAGTGACACAACAATTTCTATGAGCCCCTTTGAGGGGCATAGGGTTTTGTGACCAACAGAGAAAAATAAAGTTTTAATCACCACCTTGCAAAGGGCAAACACAACAACAAAAGCAAACAGACAAAGACAACCTTGTGTTTTTAAAAATGAAAAGTTGGCTTCAGTCTTGAATATTAGGATTCTGATGAATTTTGTACCAAGTGATAGCTCATGAAATATATTTAATTTGCTATATTCCCTTCTCCCCCCATCTCCTGCTATTACTGCCCCCCTCATTCCATCAAGGTCTGGAGCTTTATAACAAAAGGTGGAACTGGGTCAGAGTTGGAGGGAACTGAGAAAGAACAGAGAAGCCAATTAAAATTGAAATAAAAATGTCTTCCCTCCTTTCCTCCCCCTTCACTTGACACTTCTCTTGCACGATGAAATAGGTCTTAACTTGACCCTCCCCCTCACTGACGGGGCCAACATGAGACACTGGGACTCACTTTTTCTCTATTTAAAGTCTCAATTTTTTTTGTTAGTATACTAAATACAGAGCGACACTGAGAAACAGAAATGCCCAAAGCAGACTGGGCAGGACGGTGAGGTAGAGACGGGGCTGTGTGGCAAAGACAGGACCAGAAACGATCCATTCCAGGAAGGCAGAGGCCACGTCCTTGAAATCCTCAGTAAAGGGACGGTCTCCCATTCCCACTGTAGGTGCTGGGTAATGAGAACAACAAGGACAAGCCCATCACGCTGGCTGCTGATGCTCATTCACTCCTCACTTCCCTTCCCGGAGCCCCTGGCAGGCGTCCACGGCGCCATATGCTTTGGGAAAGTGGGAGCGCTGATCATGGTGGTTATGGGGAATTGACTCTCACAGCTTCGAGAGATTCCGGGTGGCAGAACTGTTCTGAAAAAGAACACACCCCAGTAGGTGTGCTGTGGGAATCTCAGGATAGGAATCGGAGAACAGAAGGGACTTCGGGGAGGGACGCCTCTACTTCCAGGTACACAGGTGAGCAATGGAGGTCCAGAGAGGCGCAGCGACCTGCCCAGAGTAACGCAGGTGGTCAGTGCCCAGCGGGAGTGTTGGAACCAGAATCTGGGACGCTTGGTTCTCATCTCCCTTAGGCTGACCCATCGTTTCTGAGCCTTAGGCTCCAGGCTTCATTGTGTTAACAGTGAAGGCTTTAAGGTCAACACCATGGGTGCTGATACGGTGGCGCCAATATTTTTAGTCATAGAGGCATTGGGAAACTTTTTGCTCTCTTATACCAAACAATTAATATCAAAACACAAAGAAAGGAAGAGTACAAAGAAAAAAGTGTGAGTTTTGCAGTCAAGTTAAATTTCAGCTCTGCTTAGACCACGGAGTCTTTGAACCTCAGTTTTCTAATGTGTGAACTGGGAATCATCTTCTTCATCATCATTATCATCATCATCTGTATCTTATAGGGTTCTTGTGAGGATGAAAGATAATACATGGAGAGTACCAAGCATACCAGATACCTAATGGTACCTATTTGGGCACAAAAAAAAAAAAATCCCACAGCAAGCCCCATGCTGAGAAGCTGAGTCAGTGGGGACAGAGACCCGGAGTCCTCATGGCACAAGGAAAAGTCTCATCTCATCGAGGTCCCTTCAACTGCTCTCACAGCCTGGGCAATCAAAATACTCAGAGGGCACCATGTATGGTGTATGGGCTACATGTATTGTATCCATAATGTAATGAGATGATTTCCCAGAAACCATCCAAGAAAATATGTCTCTGAAGTGGGAAAAGGTGTGTTTAAAGGGTGAAAAAGTGACTTTATAACATTAGAGTGATGGATGGAGTCATGGAAAAATTAAAACAGAGAAATAAGCCTGGGATGAGAAAAGAATTAAAAGAAAAAAATGTTTTGGAAAGAACTGACCTTGAAGTCAGAAGAGGGAGATTCAGGTCCTGGCTTTGCCCTCATTGCTGTGTGAGTTTGAGAAAGTCACTTAGCTTCTCTGAGTCTTGACTTCCTTAACTATTAAATGAAAATAAAATTAAATGCCTTAGGGTGTTGCTGAGATAATTAACATGTGGACTGTTACTTTAAAGAAGTAAAATGTGTAAGTTTGTTCATTTTAATTATGTGGCAAGGATATTATAAATGGTTTTTCAGAGTTGGTCATGTTTCAGAATTGGCTTTTTTAAAAAAAATTTCTTGCAGAATGAGTTAGGGATTAAAAAGAAATATGTCTTCTGGTTATGAAGCCTGATGCTTGGCTTAGTTTTCTCTAACCTGGGATCTTGCCTTTGGACAACATGCAACTTCACTCAGGTCTGTCTGACCCAGCCGACCTACAGCTGCCTGGTTCCTGCGACTCAGCCCAGGGGAGGTGTTAAGTGGGCAGAATGTGGAGGGAAGGTCCTTTCGAGTGGTTACCCTTGGATAGGGCCACATCTCTATTTTTCTCCACTTGCCGCCGCCCTAACGTACAGTAAAGATGTGGCACCTCCACAGCCTGCAGACACTAGAGAAGGAAAAGAAGGGAAGAAAGTTTTCTGCAAATACCACAGTTCCTTTAGAACATGGAAAGCATATGATCTTTGTTTCGAATTGTGCTTCCCATCCTGGAATGGGCCCACTTGCTCCAGATTAAGGCAGGCAGCCTTGTTGCTCCCGTCTCTGGAGGAGAAGTTCCCAGATGGATGTGCGCACATGCACCAGCACACTGGTGCACATGCGCAAACGCGCGACCCACAGGCCTTCCTTACTTGTTGAGCGCATGCATCCTGAGCTCTCTCCGCTCATGCTCCTGAAGCCAGTGAGACGTGAGCTCCGCTTCCACGCACAGCATCCCTTAAGAGTCATTTTCATTTTTGAGCTGGTCTAATAAAGAGAGCCACCTCACCAACATCGTAACAGACTCATTTCTTTATTAGAATTATTTGAAGTTGCTTGGTGATCTAATCACCCAGAGACGCAAAGACAGGAGAAAAAGGCAAGTAATTAAATACATAAAGCTGAAGAGACAATTCTGGCACATACATCATGATCAATAAAATGACAATTTTAAAAGGCAAGCTTTCCACTGGCCCCTGACGCTAGCGCATACAGTCTCTGTCACATTTGGGGTAGGCAAAAAAATCCCTCTGGCGAGTTCTGCAAAGACCTGCCAGATTTCAGCCTCCTTGCAGAAGGAATTTGGGAATTTATAGCAAGGCACTACAGTTGTTCTCTACTGTTGTGAGACACTTTGGGCAGGAGATCATCTTAAAGGCACGATTCTCAACCCTTTCTTTCCCAAACACACCTAAACATGGGGTTCCCAGCCTGATGCACTCTCAAGGAAAATGCAGGCTTTGATTTAAAAAATAAAGAATTTGGGCACAGTTACTCTTTTTGATGATTGAGAATTGCCATAGACTAAGCCATCACGAGTGGTTGCTCTCTACTGACTTGGGCCAGATGGAAAGGCTGCCGCCCAGACGCCACTCCTCAGGACGCTGACACCAACACCACTCAACGTTCCAAGGCAAGTGAGGAAGAAAGTAGTTACACTGGGACAATCTTGAATCTGCCCAACTTGTAAAAATAAAATTTATCCTTTAAGAATGTACTTAAGGTATTAGAAACAAGTTTCTTGCCATGGACCTCACAACTGGCTGGAGCCCCCACTGTGTGACATACTGTGGAAGTTAAGGACCAGTTTCCCTAAGGGCTTCTCAGACCACACCCAGCACTCTGAGTGGTCCTTGTAATTAAAGTCAGTGTCTAGGCTGAGGGTGGAGCCCAGGACCTTCAGCCCTCCAGCCACGAACCCTGAATGTCCACTGTGGGCAGAGCCTCGTGTTGGTTGAGGTGGAGGGAGAGGCACAAATGGAAATACAGGCCTGGTTCTTGTCTTTCAGGTGCTGATAATCCATTGGGAAGGGCAAGGCAAACACACAGGAGAGGCCTAAAGACTAAAGACCGTGCCTAGCTTGGGTAAGGACTATCCCCGCCTCTGCATCAATTTGTAGGGTATCTCTCTATGCCTAGGACCCAGCAGAATCTCCAGCACTGCAGCAGTTTCCCAGCCCTTGCTTGTTGCGTTAAAAACAAAAGTAAAGGAAAACCAAACATAAATAATGTAGTAAATACGGGGTCTAACTGTGAGACCAAACAAAGTAGTCAACTAGATGACTGTGGGTAGCGGGAATGAGGTGAATTGGCAGTGGACTAAGGAGGAGGGTAGGAGATGTGTTCTTTAATGGTAAAAAGACAGAGGGGCTGCAGTGGATGCATTTGGAAAAGAGACTAACACAAAGATGGCTTTAACGAACGTCCCCTGGCTTAGAGTGTGGGGATCTCCAAGTTTAGATTGGCCATATTTCTGGACACCACGTGAGAAGGCAGATGGCCTTCCAGCCAGGTCCTGTCCAAGTGCATCCCAATCCCTTAGCCATGTGTGCATTGGCCAAAGGGAAGGAAGTGAGATAGAGGTCTGTGGGGCAAAGCAGAATGTGTGGGATGTTTTGACCTTTAGTGGGAAAGGAAAGATGCTGCCTGACATAAGAACTGGGAATGGGGGGAGGAGATAGTCGAGGAGGGTGGGCCTGGAATGGCCTTCAGGAGCGTCTGCACTGGGAGAGCTGTTGCTGTCTGCAGGCCCAGTGGCGTTCCTGGATGGCTTGCTTTTGTACGCCTGTCTAACCCTAATGCATCTCCTTAGGGCAGAAATAAGCAGGGAAGAGCTATGAAATGTGTGTATCCAGGAAGAGAAAAGCAGAGGCTTACCTCGGGGGAATGTCTAGGTGCTGCACAATGCCATTGCCTCCACTGCCACCCTAGTCCACGTGGTCTGAAGCCCTTTCCTTTATTTTGAGTTTACTCTTGTCCTAGGGAAGGTTCTGGATTTGAGTGGGGCTTCCAGCTGCCAGAGATGCTTTTGCGCCCCAAGCTCACCAACTACTGACCAGAGAATCTAGTGGATACCCCCAGGGCCTGGAAGGGGGGCCTGATAAAGATGCATTTTTCTGCAATTTAAATGAGACTCATTTCTCAGCCAGCTCACACTCATGAATCCTGCAAGAGTTTCTTCCTGATTTTAAGATGCCTGAACCTGTTACTAAAAGAAAATGGGTCAAACCACATCCTAATAAATCTCGAGGGAAGTTCCTATCCTTTAGTAGTCTTTCACGTTGCTTACATTGGGCGTTTGCTTGAAGGAAGTAGGGCTTGGAAAACATCTGGCTCTACAGACTTTTGGAGGCAATTTGATGCAGTTTGTTGGTAATAGGATTTGATCTGTACTAAATCCGAATGTCTGTGTTATTTCAATGAATTTAATGAAGTTTTGTTTGTTGTTGAAATATCATTTCCATCCTGTGTTCTGAGGGCTCCAGGTGGGAGCGATCAGGCAAGCTAGTAATGATAGTATGCTTCATAAGAATGCATTATTTTGTCAGAGAGTTCAGATACAATCTCATTAATATCTTACCTTGGGGAAAGCTGAAGGGAGAGGAGATGAGTTGTTCTAAAAAAAAAAAAAAAAAAACACATGAAACCCATGATATAAGGACCAACCTCACCAATGCTGCCTGGATGGTTAGTTTTGAAGACGGCCCCCTCATGGAGTCGTGCCTCCCACCACTCGTGCTGTGTGGATTTCCCTTTTCTTGACTCTGCTAGGTTCCGTGACTTGCCATTGACCAGTGAAATATGGCACAAATGACACTGTGTGACTTCCGAGGCTTGTGCATAAGAAGCCCTGTGTTTTATTCCTGGGTCCCTTGGAACACTCACTCTCGGGACACCCCCCAGGGAACCCAATGGCCACATAGTGAAAAGCCCAAGCCACATGGAGATGTCACGCAGAGGTGGTCCAGTTGGTAGGCCCTGCTGAGCTCCCAGTGGACAGCTGCAGGAGCCGCCAGCCTCGGAGAGGAGCCATCCTGGACCTTCAGCCCAGCTGAGCCTTCGGAGGACTCCAACTCCAGCTGCCGTCTCAGCACAACAGGATGCGGCAGCCTAAATGGATACCGCTCAGCGGAGCCACGGAACTGTCAGAAAAATTAACAAATGATTTTAAGTCTTTGAGCTTTGAGGTGGTTGATTACATAGCTATGGCTAACCAGTACACCACTCTTAACGTTTGAATAGATGCTGTGTGGGGAAAGCATCGTCTAGTCCTCTTGGAACAGCTGTTGAAGCCCAGGCATCCCCGAATAAGCTTTCCTCGCGCTGTTTGGCGAGGTCCTTGGTGCTGCTCCTCTTAGCCCTGGCCTTCCTGCCTTACTTACTTCAGAAAAGGCCAATCTCCTGTCTGTGGGCAGGGAGGACAGTGGGTGGATAGAGTGAGTGAGAAATGAGAGGTAACTTTCTCAGGGAAATCATTAGTAGGCCTCGTTTTAGGCCAATGGTTACAAACTCAAGTGCCCACAAGGGCTAGGCAGGCAAGGTGACAGACTGATGAGGTATGAGACACTCAGGAACAGGGGACTGTACTGAACTAGTGAACATGTGACTGTCTACAGCAAGCGGCTGCTACAGCCCAAGGTGGCCATTGTCACCACTATCTCCTAATTGTTAAACGAAAGCTAGAAATCCGTTTTTTTTAAATCTAAAACTTGGACAACAAATTTTGAATTTTAAATATTTTAAAACATTGTGTAAAGACAACACACCTGGAGGTCCAAGGGCTGCCGGTTTGGTGCTTTTACCATAGATAGTAGGATGAAGCCCCAGGCAGCCTCATCTCAGCCTCGTCTTAGCACCAAGGAGAATAACACACTCACCTATGCAGCATATTATGGTTTAAAGAGTGCTTTCATGTCTGAGTCTGACCTACTTCTAAATAAGAAGAAATAGGTGGGTCAGGGATCTTTTTCAAATCTCTTACTTAAGAAAACAGGCTCAGGGAGATGTCATTCCCTACCAGAGTGGACGCTCCTCTGGCAGGGGTCCACAGCTCACAGCGTTTCTACTCTGTCTGGACAGAGAGGCAGGGGACTGGTTTAGCCCTGAGAATGTATTGAAACTGGGATAGTAGACACAATTTGGGGCAGCTAAGAAGCAGAGAGGACAGAGCTGGACAAGGTGAGAAGCTTCTTTGGGCAACCTCTAGAGTCCCCTGGTCTTACGTTCTATGGTCAGGACTGACAGCCATGACTTACTCCAGAAAAAAGAGATGAGTGCTGGGATCTCCAAGCTTGGCTGAGGGCTAGCCGTGGGAGGTGCCCCTCCTTGTGGGGTGCGATCATTGAATGTAACTAGTTATGACCTTGGGCTCAAGGATCTCGAAGGAACCTGGAGGGAAAGGGGCCCTGAGTCCACTTCCTTCCACAGGCAAAGCAGGGACTCTCTTCCAGTTGCTTGGCTCCATCCCATCTTCTCCAGGGTAGAGCAGGCTGGAGGAGGCCTCTGGAGGCCGACACGTCCCTTGTGGCCATCATGTCTGGGTGGGCAGGAGGGAGCAGGCCTCTTCACCCCAACAAAATGCCCAAGACTTGACCCAGAAGATGTGGAGTCTAGATTCCTAATGAGGAGGCCACCAGGGGCCAGGCTCTGACCTTCCAGTTTCCAAAACCTGTGGGGAGGGCTTTGACCTGGCCACTGCTGCCCCAGGACACAGGGCCGCCTTCAAACGCCCCCTTCCCTCGGCGCTTGCGGCCGCCACTGGACACAATGCTACAAACAAAACAAACAAGGGAAAGCGGCACAGAAAATGCCACGTATGTAGAATAGCTCTCATACCTTGCTCACCCATTCCCAGCCAATCTCCCCCCCCACCACCACCGGGAATGGAGGGAGCACATGCGCCCTCTCCCACCTCAGCCTTCCCACCCCCTAATGCCTCCTGCCATCCAGGCTGCCTCGTCATCTCCCTTCACCAGCCGCCGTGACTTGGCTTTGATGTAAATAGAAAATACACAGGGAAACAACTTTTTTGAGAGAGGCTCAGGTTGCCAGGGCATGCCAGGAGGTTCAGCACATTTGGCCATCTCATACTCAGACCCCGTGGAGGTCACAGAGCCGTGGCCCCGGTCCTCTGCTAGTTTCTCATTCTGCCCTCACCTTCCAGGCCCAAAGCAGGAGAAAAAGGGACAAAAGCTGAACTGTCCTGCCTGGCTATTGAATACTCCGGGCTCCCAGTAACACTCTCAGAAAGGGAAATTCACGTTAGGACAATGGGCCAGGCACTGCCACCTCAACTTCTTATTTAATCCTCACTGTCTGTGAGTTGGACATTGCTGTGCCTGGGCAGTTAGTTAGAGGCTATGTAGATTGTCCAGGATGGTACAGATTATAAATGGCCAAGCAAGTATACGAGCCCAGGTGGGTCTACACCCAAATCTATCTCTTTTCTTCCAACGCAGGCCCATATATCAGCTCTAGTCTTCCCAGGGCCAGCGCTACAGGATACAACAGTCCAAACTGCATGTGACCTGCCTAACTCCAAGCAGCACCATCGAGGAGGTCTGTGCTAATGGCGTGCCCTGGAGTTGTGCAGCACATGATCTGCACACCGCCGGTGGCAGCCCCCCACTCCACTGCAACACAGAGAAATTTTGGTCACGTAGGAAATTCTCTTTTGGAGGGCTGTGATAAAGGGTTTAATCAGCTACTTCAAAGTTGGGTTTCTAAGAAACAGTGCAGTATTTTTATTTGGTTTGTTACTTTTTAATTGATGTAAGCATCTTAGCTACACCCAAGGAGTTTATGGTAGTCCATTTATATCACCCACCCCAGGACGAGAAGGAACCAAGCCTTGCCTTCTGGGGGTTGACCTTGCAGGGCGAGAGACTGCTTAGCGGAATGGGGAGCTATGGAGTCATTCCCACCAGCAAAAAACAAAACAAAACGAACAAAACACAAACTTACCCAAAAGACTAGGTCTAGATAGAAGTCAGTTCTGCTCCTTTCAGTGCATCTCCCAGAAGCTTGCTGAAGAGCCCCAGGTCTCCAGGAGGGAGTGTCTGACACACCCTGCAGGCTAGCCTGGGGAGGGAGAGCTGTTAGCACCCAGATGAAATCCCTGAGGGAACTTTCTAATCAAAAGAGAAGGGCTCTGGCATCAGACTCGGGAAGGGAGGCAGTGGGAATGCGTGAGGAAGGTATCATTTCTGAAAAGAGAGTGTGATGTGCCAGGCAGGGTTTTTAATATTCAGGTTGAAAAGGGGTTTAGATGTGACTTGGAATCATCAGCAATAATTTACTTTAACTCGATTTGCCATAAAAAGGTGCCATTTATGCTTTTTACATAGACACATGAGGAAATGCCATGCTTGCCTTGCTAAGTACCTTGGCTACACTCCTGTGACCAGAATACACTACACAGAGAGAAGGCCCCCAGGGTAGCTGGCTGGGTCAGCTGTGGCACTCCCCTTATCCAGGCGGCTCAGGTCACTGTATTAGTTCTATTATTTTCCTGGGACGATGCTTCTGCAGGTTCGCTGCCTCATGGGGAAAAAATGATATCCAAACCATGATCATAACTTGTCCTTTGCCTCATTTCACTTTCTCCTGATGCCTGGCAGGCCACCAAGATACAGAGAGCTTCTCGAACATAGCCGGTTGTCATGAACCCAGCCAGGCAATGCGTGTTCAGTCCACCGGACCACTCCTCGTTTCCTGTTTCTAAATACACAACATTAATTTGTACATACAACATATTGCCCCACAATAATCCACGAATGTCCTTTGTCAGCATAGCCACTGGGATCAGATGAGCAACTGGAATGTTAGCCACTCTGCTTCTCTATCCCATGGAGATTAAGAAAAAATTGCACATCTAAGAACAATATGTACAAGGGTGGTCTCCTGGCAATTTGCAGCCAATTACAAGTGTACATTGCTTTGCACAATGGATGTGCTACTGAAAAGGTTATATGCAAATCGAATTTTTGTAAATTGAATTATATTTAACATGCACCAAGGGAACTGGCTATTTTAGGGACACCAAAGTTGAATTCATTTTGTGGAGCAGGGAACCCTTTGTAAAGCAAATTACCATCCTCCAATTCATATATTCTTTGATAAGGTCAGGTTTTATTATTTTGGATTTTTTTTAACTAAACCATACCTACAGTGTTAAAATGATAATAATAAGACATTCAGGGCCTTTAGCATCTTCTAGCAGTAAGAGAAGGAGAGAGTGAATAACTCTGAATCTCCTCCTAAAGGAAAAGATGAACTGGGAAGAAGGAGACGTTCCAACATCAGTTGGCTGGGATATGCACAGGGCTTTTGTTGGTTTTGGTCTGAGCCCAGTTGACTCACCTCAGCCAGGGCTCTCTGTGTCCGTGTTACATGATCCCATTTTTGCAGGCTTCTAGACCAGTAAAATTGTAAAAATGACAACCAGCCTCACCGTGGCCTTGTTAACCCTTAGGCACTCTTATCATACATAGGGCCTGGGGCCTACCAGCTTTTTAAGGGCCTACACAAATATCCGAGACCCGAAAGAACACAAAGGAAAATTGCAAATCACAATTAATAAATGTTTAATTAAAGATCTACAAAATATAGCATTGTGTGAACTTCATTAATTGTTAAGTTTGGTATTCATACAATTTTAATTACCTAAGCAATGGAAAGGAAACAAAACTGTTGTTCTTCACAGCTGCTGCAATGGTCCACATGCAAAAGTCCAAGCGGATCAAAAGGCAAACTGTCCGTCTGTAGAGGCCGAGTTATATGGAAGAAACAATAAACTCTGAGGCATCAGTGACTTACCGTAACAGCCGTGTATTTCCTTCCCATGCAGTCTGTTGAGGTTTTGAGCCATGTGGTGATTCACCAGCTCAGGCTCTGCCACCTCAACACTGGGCATCCACGTCTGTCTCAGCAGAAGAAGGGAGAGACCAAAAAATTATGCAGGAGATTTCCACTGCCTCAGCCTATTTGTGGTGGCATCATTTCCACTCCCATTTCATTGGCCTCAACTGGTCACATGTTCCCTGGCTGCAGAGCACCTGGGAGGTGTGGTTTCTTCTATGTCTGGGGAGACCTGGTAATGTCTACTGTGTACACTATTAAAATTGATAAGAGCTCAGTAAGAGTAGTATACCCAAATCAATAACATTTATATATACCTGTAACAAATAAACTGGAACAGACAGATTTAAATAAATAAAAATTTAAAATGCAACAAAAGACACCAGGCACCTAGGAACAAATCTAACAAAAGATATGCCAGATTTTTGTAGAGATAATCATAAAACTGTATTGAAGGATAGAAAAGATGCCAGTCCTGTCCAAATTATAGATTAAATGCCATTTTGATTGAAATACAAATAGGGTTTTTTGGTGGTGGTTAGTAAGTTGGTCCTAAAATTTATATGGAATAGAAAATAACTAAGACAATTTTGCAGAAGAAAGGCTGTGGTGTCAGGTGGGGTAGGGGTATTCTCTTGGGCACAGAGAAGCAGACAAGTGTTGCAGAGGAGAAACGGGCTCTTGTATGTATGTGAAGCTGGCATTTAACAAAGGTGGCATTATGAATCAGTGCAGACAGGAGCCAGCTGGGCATTGGGGTAAGTGGATATGGAAAAAAATGACTGCAGACTGTAAATGATTATAAATATTTGATGTAAATGAAATAGTTTCAAAACACAAAATTAGATCCAATTTTTTATAGCAAAAATAATATCTTTAGTGTGTGGATGTGGACTTGTTTTAATATGTTTGATATGATGTTGGATGGGGCCTTTAAGCATACGAAGGGTGTACCAAAGTCATTCAATTGTTTTTGCAACTGAATTTTCTCTCTTCGATCCCCACCAAGTGTCATGAAGGCATTGTTTTAATACCTCGAGGAACAACCATGGAGAATAACCAGCTCTCCAGACAGCTCACTTCCTCTTGGTTTGTCTTTGGGTATGGAGCAAGATCGGGAGCACACAAATGGACCAAGGCTGTGAGGAGGCCAGTTGTCCTCCATGATCATGACATGATGATGTGTCTTGCTTAGCGGGGAACAGAGCAGCATTCTCATGGGAACTAAGCAAATTGCCTGGCAACATTCACATGGAGGTGCTTTCTGAGTATCAGAAATAACAGTCTTAGCCTTTGCAGCAATGGTGTAAGGACGCAATAGCTCCACATGTGAGCCGCGTAAGTTTTGGGGCATGTACTCCACTGGGAGTAGAGACAAGTCAGTAACCTGTACAGAATCTCCCAGGGTGATACTCTGAAGGTCAACATTCATCTGTATTGATGAGGTATAACGATAAAATATTTTGTCATTGGCATGACCTTACTAAGACAGTAACCACAGGATTAGACAAAACAATAAGAAAGTCAATTACATGTTGTTTAAATATCTCTTTGACTTATGGCTCTAACATAAAGAAATTGGAAAAATAATTATATAAGAAGTAGTAAAGAGTGAAGTTGAATCCGAGCAGGAGGCAAAGCAGTAGGTAGGGATTAGAGATTCTAAGTCAGACTCAAATATTAGGTAATGATATCATTCAAACATTTGGCAAGTATTGATATAGCAACTATATATAAACTTGGGAGGGAATTTATTTGTCCCATCAGAGTCATAGGCACAAATTCAGTTGGTGTCCTGGCCCATGGCCTCTTTAATCACTAAGAAATCCAATTCTGCTAAAAACGTATCCCTAAAAATTGCTTATGAAAGTTACCGAAAAATTTTTTGGAATGATGTAATTTTTCCCTTAGTGAATATGCATCTTTAAATCCTGGGAAGATTTAGAATTAAATATATATATTTTAAGAAAATCAATCTCAGAATATTAATATTTGGGTATTTAGGAGTAATATGTGCATATTTAGTATTTAGGGGAACTTGTAATGATGAACAGCATTTGGCCTATTAGAATAATAAGTCAGCATTACAATTCCAATTTAAAATGAGTTGAGTTGTGATTTTAACCTCAAACCTTTTTAGAAAAGTGAGTCTACTACTCAAAGGATATACTTACAAAGAAAATTGGATATGTGAAATTTGTGTACTCAGTTTAAGATGTTTAAAGGAATTTAATGATTAACTTGTAAATCAGATAAAAAATTAGTCAAAGGGTCCCTTCAAAGTAAATTGTAAAATTTGCTAGATTTTGAAATAAAATAACATTTGTGAGTTGAGCTTAAAAGTCAAATGTTTTTGAAAGTATAACCTTAATAAGTTAAGTATTAATTTTTAAAACAAAAGTAACACTCTGAATATTTTTTTCTGAGCACAAAAAGTTGCATCAAAGATATGAAAAACTCCTATCTTTTTTAAAAAAAACTATCTAAACTTCCACATCAAGTAAGTGTTATCCTTTAAAATAGTTACCTTGGAGTCCCCACACTAAGTGATGCTTTCATTGCTCAAAACTCTCTTCAAACTCACCTTTTGAGATGACTTTCATAGCCAGTTTAGATTCTTTTTCCCTTTGTCAAACCTATCCAGGTGTCTTAGTTGGAAATCGGATGATGAAATTAACAGCAAACTCAGTATGTCACCACCCCAAAGTATCTGCAGTTTAACATGGGCAACCCAAAAGAATGAACTTCAGATGTGGTGGAAGAGTATTTCTTCCCTGAAAGTACTTCCTAGAACCTCTCCAATTACATCTCTTAGGCAACTCTCTTCCCTCCATTTCTGAAGAGTAAAGAGAAAGCTTTCTTAGCTGGACCTCCACCTAGGCCCAGAATAGAACTGAAACTAAAAATTGCCACAGGTTTGGACTGAGGGATTTGATTGAGAGCCACAAACAGAAGTGAGGATGTTTGAGGTGTCTTGCTTAGGTTTGTGGAGTTCTCAAGTGTCGGTGACACTGTGCCAGTGTGCTGTTCAAAGCCACTACCGGAATCGAAAGCAGGTAGTGCTGAAGGACAGGGACAAGCAGAGATGTCTTCAGAGACAGGAACAAAATGATCTGAAAGACATCATGACTCAGAACACCAAATCCACTAGTCGGTAAAAAGAAGATAGCCTCTGAACATGGTTGACCATACACTTCTTTTGGATTAAGCAGCCATGAGATTACAGTAAAATATGGGGGGTGGGGAGAAGAGGCAGATTACAAGAAAAAGAGTTGCAAAAGAGAAATCCTTAAACTTTACTTAGGGCCTTGGCCACCTCTACGTAATTTAGGTGCGAAGGATCCACATTTATTTATTTATTTATGAATGAAATGGAAAACTCCATACAAACGGTGTTTCCTCAAGGGTCTGAACACTAGCAAATCACTAGCTACATAACATCTCCCACTTGTATTTAGTTTAATTGGTCAATAAGTGGGTCATGGACCAGAGATTTCTTCACCTTCAATAAATACAACAACAAAAAGAATTCTTTAAAAATGATAGACTCGCATCTGATTTTCCTTTTGATCCCCGTTAAATCAATGACAACGAACAAAGTGACTCTCGTATTTGCTCTGAAGTCAGTTGCTTTTAATGCATGTCAGGTAATCCTAAAAACAAATTCCACCAACCTTTGTGGGGAATCTGAGACAAACGCTCACCAGGAATATAAAGAAGCATTTTCACGAAGAACTGTGTGCTCAGCACCCCCACCACCGGCCACCACGCGAGCACGGCGGTGCTGACATGCCTGGCCTGCAGCGGCTATCCACCCCCCACAAGGGTTCGCATCAAACGACAATGATCTGAGAAGATCAGAGAAGCGTCAGGGATCCTGCGCAGCCATTCATTTGTTCAATCATTCATTTGTTCATTCAAATCAAGTTTCATTAAACATTTGATTTGCATGAGCCACGCTCTGGATGCCATCTCTTCACAGGTCTGCACAGTTTTGCGGGTGGCTTTCTTTGTTTGTGGTATCACAAGGACACAACACCTCTCGGGGGGACTGTTCTGCTTAGCATTGGAAATTGTGGTGTGGTTCAGCAGGCAAAGTAGATTCCTAATGATTAATGAAAATTGCTACAGTCTAAGGGGGTTCTAAGTTCTCATTTATTCTAGAATGACCCTGGGACCTCAATTTGAATATATGGATAATGGAGGAAAATGCCTTCTCTCTTAGGGTTAAGGATTGCAAATTTCTAACAAAAACGATCGCTATAAATACAGGGGAAGGAGGCAGAATGATGTTGTGGAGGGGCCTGGGGAGCCCTGGGCTCACAGGCTGGTCCCAACACCTGAGCTGGGTACTGGGGAGACCATTCAGCTTCTCTGTGCCTCAATTGGCTCATTTTTAAACCAGAGACAACAGTGTTGTCCTTGCAAGTTATTGTGATGGTGAAATAAGACACCGTGAAAGAAGTGCTTGGCGCAATGTCTGGTACAGGGTAGGACCCAGAGAAGCACTGAATGAACAAATGAATGAAAAGAACAGTAGCCCAGGTAGAAGCTGAAGAATAGGACGGAGCATCAGGAACTTCAACGAGGAAGACACAGAGTGTCTTTTCCTTCTTGCCCTTGCTCTCGTTTCTCTCTGGCTTCGGCAAAAGTGGGCCAGGAGGGCCGTGTGCGGGAAGACCCGATGCTGCCATGGTGGTTAGTGGTGGCTTTTCTGGATTAATGGGGACCCACAGGAGTAAGGGGCCCCAGAAATCTCTGAATTGCTCATTCAAATAGGATAGTCTTAAGTCTACAGAAATTCTAGGATTTCAAATATTCTTCCTCAAGGACACTTGTAATTACACTGAAGCAATTGCCTTACATTTTAGTTTGGAAATTATGGTTGCCATTCAACTGGGTCTGTTCAGGACACCAGGCCACTGAGATTCCTTCCAGCTTCCCTGAATGTGACTGATTATAGTCTCACCTTCTTTTCCCTCCCACCTTGCATGCCTCCCCACTCCAGGCAATGGTTTAGGGACGGGGTGGAGTGGGAGTACGTAGCATCACATGCCCCAGACTCAGCCCTGGACAAAGAGCTTGGAGTGGTAACAGCAGCTGTCTCTGAAAGAACTTGCTTTCTGGTCTCTCCTCCTTCCCTCACCGTAATTTTACCTGCTCTACTGTCCACATATTTTGGGAGGTGCCATAGCAGATGATTTGTATGTCTGTAAAGACTTCAAAAGTCATAGTCACTTTTAAAATGATTTCAAGCTAATTCCTTAATGTGCTTTTGCTCCAGTTTACTGATCTATACAATGAGACAAAATACCTTTTATATTAGACGATGAAACAAGGTAATGTGGGGGAAACACCAGTCACAAAGTAGGTGCTAAAGAAATGTTAACTTTGGTTCTCATGTTATCTCACACAACCTTCTGATCCTCAGTTCGTTGTGTAGAATGAATGAATGGCCACGTGTCCCACCAGCATAAGGCAAGCTGGAAAGAGAGACAGCGTCACTACTGTATGAAACACGAGAGCATCTGTGGCCTTGGACAAGGCATGTGGGGCTGCCACCATAGGTGGGATCCCACGGCGGGCACTGTTTTCCACCTCCATGGAAGAGATCAAACATGGGTCTGCAGGTTGGGCCATTTCCTGCTGCCACTGTCCCTTGGGCACAGCCCCCTCCAGCTGGCTGTCCCCATCGAAGGTTGGGTATGGACCCTTAGCACAGCCATTCACTTCCCAACCCTCTGCTTGTCCCCACCCTCAGTGACAGGACACACAGAGTCTAAAAGTATAGAGTCTAACCTATGAAGAGTCTAGATTTCTTCCAACAGCACATGAAAAAGTTTGAGCCATCAGGGGAAACCCAAGCCTGCAAACCTGGATGGCAGCCCTTAAATTAGGGAGCCAAGATGCAGGAAACCAGTTGAGTCCCAAAGCCTTGTACTCTTGGGCTGGAGGTGGTGATGGGGTAGGGGTCGGGGATTTTGGGGGAGGTGCCTGCTAGAAAGTGCACATCCCATTTCCCAGGCTGTTTTGTCCTGAGCTGCATCTTATCCCCATCAAGTGGTCAGGCCCTTGTTCCCACCAATCCCCCTGCAGATGAGGACTAGGGAATTATTAAAAAAAGAAGCTCAACTGTCCCCCTTGGCTTATCATTACTAATCAGGCAGAGGAAAGCTTCAGCCTTCCATTGATTTAGATTAGCCCCTTCGTTTCAATATTATTAATTACCCCAAGTTAGCATACAACATGTCAACATCAAAACCCGACTTTTTTTTAATTAACTGTTTCATTTGCAGCTCCATGGCTATACCTGCTTTCTTTTATGCCTCCAGACCCCACACAGAAATGTCTCGCAGATAATATGGCTTCAACTGTCATCAAGCAAAGTTATTAGACTGGGGACCAGCCCAGGTCACTCCTTTCATGAGAGGCCACCAGGCTAATCTTTTGCGGTGACATTTCCATAATAACTTAACATTTGCCAAAGTTCTTCTTTGCATTCTGTGCAAAGTAAACAGAAGGGTTAATTTAGTTCTCTAATCTCTTGTTATAAGCCTAATTATTTTACATGTCTTCATTTCATTAATGAATTGCTGCTTTTTACATGCAGCTCCTTCCCCATTGCTTTTGTTTAAACCTCCTGGTGGGAAGGGATAGATTAATTTTGTTGTGCCTTAATGAAACTGTATGCTACATTAGATTTAACCATTTGGCATGCACTGCCAACATCACCATTATGCATAATGAATTATTTTTTGCGAGTCCCAAACTACTGTAGACCTTCTAGTGTTCTCTCAGATATCATGATGATGCAACTGGCAGACACACAGCAGCAAGCTCAGCCATTGCTCCTGTTGTCTAAGAAAACTGACTTGTGGCTTTTTACTTTCTGTCACCTACATGGGAGCGCCTGGATTTCTGCTTGTCATGGGGAACCCAGACATCCAGTTGATTTCCAGCAAGTCTCTCAAATGAAGCTGGCAAATCAATTTTGAGGTTTTTGAGGATAAGCACTATCCTAGGCACCTTGAGGCAGGTCAAAAAAATGTTTGGTCTTTATCTTCACATCTTATAACAGTAATCATTCGCTGTTGCTCCTGCACCTGCAGGCCACCTGGGGCGGGGCTGGTCTAAATGGGCCAGCTCTGGTCCTCATGTTCCCATTTTCCTTCTGGGACCGGTGACCTAGCCAACATATGTCCTTCTTATGGTGATGGCAGAAGCTCAGAAGGGCAGGTGGAAAGCACGTGCAAGGCCTTGTACAGCCTAGGCTGGGAACTGACATACTATGACTTTTACCCGTTTATTGTTGGCCAAAGCAAGTCACGTGGCCAAACCCAAAGTCAAGAGGCTGGGACATGTTCCCACACGTGAAGAGGCCATGGCAAGGATGTGGTTGCAGAAAGTGGCCAATAATTGAGTCCAGGCAGTTAAATTGTTCATATGTTTCTAAAAGTTGACTGGATTCTGGGTTGTGGCCACCCCCAAATTTTCAAAGCTGGAGCCATTTATTCCCACAGTTAGGGTTGGTCCCAGCCTGGATTTGAGAACCTGTCTTGCCCCTAGGCAGGGAATCAAAGGATATCAAACTGACAATTCTCTGGCTCATCACTGAGTTAAGAATGATCCAATTAATCTGCAAGCAAGTCCTGTCCGAGTCTCAGGCATGCTGGTGACTGCATTTCCTGCCTCTGAACTTGAGTGTCGCAGTTTTCTGCTGTTGGATCAGCCCTAACATGTTGGTGTGTAAGTCATCTCCTTGGTCACCTAAGCAGCCCTGCTGCCAGGTCTTTTCTGAATTGACCTTGCAAACATTTGATCTTAAAACCACCACTAATTGTTCCTTGCCTGGCTCTCCCACTGTGACAGAGCCACAGTTCCAGGAGGATCTCCAGATTCAGGACTGAGAGCACATACCCTTTCCACCTGCTGGATTTTGGCTTTTCTACCTTCTGGGAGTTAGCCGAACCTTGCTCCTAACTTCCCCCACGGGTCCGCTCACTGCTTCTAAGTCTGGCTCCCAGACTGAAAATCCAGAGAGCAGCAGGGAGTGTCAATACCAAAGTAGGGCAGAGAGTGTTGCATACCCTGAGTTTAGAGGAAAGTGGGCAATGTGAGTTGGGACAGACTGGAGCAAAAGGAAGAGGAGACAAAGGGGAAAGGAATCAGCAATGAAATGGTCACCCATTTAAAGTTGTGCAATGATCCAGGTTAAGTGCCAATATTGTGGCAACAAAGACAACGAGCTACAAACTCTACCTTGTGCTGCCAGGAGAGTCCTCTCGAGGACACATGCTGATGCCTCAGGGCCACTCTGGAAGTTTTCTGTGCCCTTTCTTGGACAGCAGGGCCCCCTCCTGAGTCAGGGCATTTTCCCTCCCGGCTCCCTGGACCGAGAGCACGTTTCCCCTGGTATTTACACCACTCACTCTTGTCTCCTTAGATCTTTATCCAAAAGCTGCCTTTGTGCCTGACCTCCTTACTGTTGCTGCTGGCCACCCCTCACCCAACAGAGTGCTCCCTGCCTTGCTTCCCAGATTTATTTCTTACCCAGGACAAGTTTCCCATCTTACACACTGTGTGTCGTGCCTTTTGTTGTGTTGATAGTCTGCTTCCCTTTACTAGAATGGATACTCCGTAATCGTCTGTTTTGGTTTTTCTGTTTGCTCCTGGAACATATAATAGGTGATTAATAAATATTTGCTGAAGGAAGGAAGGAAGGAAGGACAGAAGGAGCAGCAGGCCGGCCATGGTGGGCTAGAGGACAGGGACAGACAGAGGGAAGCACAGCATGTAAATGCTTGAAGACACACAAGATCACATACAGGACTCCGGGGAGGTCAACCCTGGGTCTCAGAGGCAGCACTGGTCTTCAAACCTCCCCTTCTCTGCTGGCTCCTCATCTTCAGCAGAGAAAGCGTGCTCACGGTTCTCCCATCCTTGACCCAGAACTGTCCTTAGGTTCTCTCCTCCCCAGCCCGTCTGAGCCTCTTGGAAGTACAGCCGGCACCCTCTGTCTGCACTTGCTCATCTCCCACCCACTTTGAGTCAGGCCCAGGCCCAGATCTACGTCTAAAGGACCTCAAGCCCGACAGTGCCAAGCAGAACTGTTTTCCCCACCTTCACGTAGAGTCATCTCCCTCACTCCAACCGCCCGCACTCTCCGGCTCGGCTGCAGGTGCAGCATCTATTGGATCCCCAGCTAGGATGCTGAGCATCTTCTTTCACCTTCCAAAGATTTCTTGACTTCACCTACTTGTCTCACTCTCTCCATGACCGCTGCACATGTCCTCATCATCTCTTGACAGGCAACAGTATCCACCAACACTTCCCATCCCCTGGGGAACAAGGTCAAGTTCATTGCCACGGCGTAGAAGGCCCTGCATTCTGATTGCCCCTCTCCAGCCTTGTCCCTCTGCCCTGCTATCATGCTGCCTTATCCCTGGGCCTTTGCACAGCCATCCCCTTCACCAGGAGGGTCTTCCCCACTCTCATTTACCCTTTAAGATTCAGCTGGAGCCATAATTTGCCCATATTGCATAGTACGTGTTCTGATATATATCCACTTTTTAAAAGCTTTGTCTTCAATATGATCAATAATTGCCAGGAAATAATGAACTCATTCTTTTTCCCTAATATATAATAAACGCACAGTTGTTAAAATTATTTATCTACATACCCCACAAAGACCACCTTGTGTGCCACCACAACTACCCCACCTTTTTGACCCAGTGAACTAGGTTGAAACTGGCTGTTTAAAATCACTGAGCTGGAGAGGACTACAGATTCTGTCTCTGGCAAGATCACTGCTTAAAGGGTATACATAATATTTAAATTGCTAACACTTACTGAGTGCTTTCTACATGACTGACACTGTTCTACATGCTTTAATGTATTCACTCATTGAATTCTCATAGTAGCCCTAAGAGATGGGACTAAAATCACCTTTATTTGACAGAAAAGAATACTGAGGCTCAGAGAGGTTAATTAACTTGCTCAGTTCACGCAGCTCAAAAGAGGGGGTCCCAGTATTCAAATTCAACCATTTGGCTAGGGTCTATGTTCTTACCCTATGCAGATAATATCATACCTAATAGGTTTTACTGCCTCTAATATCCCATAGGCGAGACTGCCCTCAGCACCCAGACTTTGTAGCAGTGGAGCCTGTTCTTGTTGTGGGAAGAGGGGATGCTTGGTGGGAAGGCTGACAGGCTGCCCAGGAAAGGTGACCTCCCTCTTGGAAATCAGCAAATCAGTTGTCTGTGATTCTCTAGACATGGTTTAAGAAGCTCTTTGTGGCAGGAACCAAATTTGTATCATTTTGACAGAATCCCTAGCTGCTGTTTTTTTCTGCTATCCTGTGCATTTTTGGGTCTCTAGAGATACCCTGAACTTTCCAGCTCTGAGCAAGAAAGCTTTGGAACCAAACCACCCAATTTCTGCCTGAAATTCATAAGCCCAACCCCAGTTGAACACAGCAGAGGCCTCTGCACTACTGGAGAACTTCAAGGTCAAGCGCTAAGGCTCCTGCTTCGTGGTATCTACACTTTACTTGCCCTATCTTTTTAAAAAGCAAAAAAAGTCCTAGCTTGAATCATCTCTGTACCTGATTGTTTGGGAGTTTTATGGAACCTGTGCATGTTAATGAAACAGCTCATTCCTGTCACATACCTGTCACGTTTGCTGGGAGCCTGTTTGTCACAGCTTTTGATATGACACAGCCCAGATGCTATCGACCAGCTCAGTGTCTCATAGAGAAACCCATGCTCAACTACGTCCCTGTGGGTAATAAACCGGATAGATGCCTCCATCCCCTGACAAAGTATGATCTGCAAATGTGTAGCAGAAAAGGAATTACTACTAATATTCTCTTAATTGGGAATATCTTTCTTCCTCCTAAGCAGATACATGCAAGTGGTTCTCTTGCAGAAGCCATCCATAGGAAAGGAACATGTGTGTGAACGACAGCCTTTTTAATCTTTTCCTATAATCAGCTCTCCAAGCCTGAATGCTGAGTCTGTAAAAGCTGCAAGTCCCGGCTGCATTTCTGTTTACTCCTGCTGGAGACTTGCTTGGCCTGCCCAGCCCCTTCCTCCCAACTTTAGCAATGGGGCTCTTTGGAAAGCCATATTTTACACCATGAGTGAGATCCTCAATCAAAATCAGACGCCCTAGAAAAATAGAGCTTAGGCGAAGCGGCTTTTCTGATCCCATTATTGATAAGCTCTTAGAGCTCATCAATGAAAATTAGAACTTGTTAATCCTGTACATTTCCCCCCTTGATTTTTAATTACAGAAGAAAGAAGTAATGGATAACTTCTGGGGCTGCAGAGACACTGAGGCTGTCAAGAGAAAATTAAATTTACAGTCAGAGAGTTTTGTTTTCTCAAGTGTCCTTGTAAAATGCAAAAGAGGCTTCTGGCATCACCAAGGCAATTCAACTGGTTTCCTAAACTGGCAGGGTTTTCCTCGAAGAAGCCCTCCTTCGTTTGCCAAGAGAGTGTATTAATGACAAGGACGGGACCTAAAGGGAACTCATTCAGAAGAAAACTGCATTAAAAGAACATTAAGGGCAATGTTTTAAAGTCTGATTTAAACTCATGAAAGCAAGGAGATTTATTGTCGAAGCCAAATCGCTGCACTGACGCGCCCTGCCTGGTAATGCATTCCGATTGGAGCACAGGGGATTGAATCTGTGCAAAAACATTGCTCACCACGGCCCAGGCGCTCCTGCTGGGGAAGTCGGGAGACAGCCATCGGGGGAAACAGGCTGGGGACAGGCATATTTCTGAAAGCAGATGGGCTAACATCCCACAGGGACCAACTCACCAGGGAAGCAGGAGAAGGGCACTGCCAGCCAAGGTCAGCCTTGACATTAGCAGACAGCTTAGCAGCCTTTGAGCATCTCAGCATAGGCCCAAGGCTTCTGGAGGAGGTACTCCCTGGGGAACAGGAGGCTCAGCAGGATGTCCCAATCCCTCTTTTCTGAATCCCCAGTCCCCCTGCAAATCCTCTATTTGGCCACACCTCCTGCAAGCAAACAGACCCACAATGGAATAGCTACCCCTCTGACTCCAACCAAACCGCTCTTTCTCACTTAACCGTACTCTGTGTTGGGGTAATACAATGCATGTCTCTACCTGTGCTGCAGACCTGGACTAAAGCCAAAAGGCCAGCTGCTTGCCATCTTGCAAGTCAGGATCTGATTTCTAGATTAGAAGCGTTAGTAGCAATGTTGGAAAGGCACAATGGAGTCACCCTGGAAAAATCAAAGGAAATAGAAGTAAGCATGTGCTCTCTGCTCCCCTCCTAGTGCAGGGGAGCACTGTCAGGGTACTTGTCACCTCTTCCAGTGCCAGCTGATATAGTTCATCCCACCATAGCATCATAATCTAGTCTGAGTAGCAGCAATGCCTGCGACATGGATTAGTATTTTTTCTACAGGGCCTTGGAACTGATCTCATTTCATACTTTTCCTGGTATCCCAGTGCCTGGACAGACATTCATTTATTTCCTGGTGTCTCTGTGACCCTCTGAATCTTGTTGGATCTTTGTCAAGTACGGATATAGTGTTGTCTATTCAAGTGGCTGAATTTGGACAGTCAAAGGACAGTAGAGATATGTACAGGGTAAACTGCCAAAATTAGAGAAGCTAAGAGTGCTGTACAGGGGGAGACACAAAGCCCTTTGGTGAAGGCAAAACCAGGGATCTGAGGCCAGGAGAGCCCCCTGGAGTCAGGTGCAAATGAGATCCAGGAAACAGCAGGCAGGAGGAGGATCAAGGGTCCAGGTGATTAGACCAGAGCTGTAGGATATTTTTGTCACGTGTCTAGTTATTCATATGTTGAGTGCTTCACAATGTTACTGAGAGGAAGCTATGTAAACAAATAAGCATGGTAAAATTTGATAAGTAATATAATAATGTGCAAATTATAGACAGAAACACAGCTGGGGAGAGGGTTGGGGAGGACTTCCCACAGGAGGGGGCAACCAAATTGGGTCGTGAAAGGAAAGTGTAAGTTTGCCAAAGGAGAAAAGGGGTAGGAAGTGGGGTGGGCTGGGGTGAAGCTCAAAGCTTGACCCAAGTGGGGACCTGAGGCCTGTTACCTTGGGCAGGGGGCAGGGCTTACAGAAGACCAGACTGGAAATGTAGCTGGAGTCATGATCACAAAGGCTCTCTGCATGCCATGCCATGAAACATTAACTTGCTGGTGCAGTTCACAGGAAGCCACTGAATAATTTTATCATTGGTCTAAGGTAGCTGAAAACTCACAGCTGATCATATGGCTACCCACTTGGCTTAAAGGGAAAAGCCTAGAGGTGGGGTCCACGTCAGTTTGGAGGGTTTGAGACTCTGATAAAGGCTGTGGATTCCACCACACACACCAGAAAGCTGCTCATACATTCAAAATTTGGCAAATAATTTCACGGATTTTATGCATTCCCTAAAGCCCATCCATAAACCTGAGTTTATAAGCTCTCACTCTAAAGTATTTGTGGGAAATAATTTGTTCTCTAAGGAGAATTTCATAGTTCTTAGGCAATGTGTCCTGTAGTATTTAAAGATGATCTGTCACAGTGTCTGCAACTGACTTTCAAATGGTTTGCAACACATTTTTAAAAACGTACGTGTGTGTGTATGTGTGTGTGTGTGTGTGTGTGTGTTGGGGTGAGAGAGAGGAAAGGGAGAGAGGAAACAATTGAGGCAAAATGTTTACAATTGATAAATCTAGGGAAAGGGTATATGGGTGTTCATCACAATTTCTTTCAACTTTTCTGTACATTTGAACTTCTTAAAAATAAAAGCAAAGCAAAACAAAATCGTTGCTCAAGGCAGAAGTAGCAGGAATGAATAGAAAGTGATGAATTTTATTCATTTATATTCCTCCACCATCTACTGTCTGAATACCTGCTATAGTTGTTCAATATTTAGTTGGAACAATCAATAGGCCTTAGTGCCTGATGGGCAGTGGATGGGGGAGGTGAGCCGGAGTGGCCAGCGTGGATGACGGGGAGTTCAATTAGCGCCGAGAGGAGGAGGAGGCAGCAGGCGGCAGCTGATGAGGGAGGATGACTTTGACTCCGTGAGCAGCATCTTAATAGGAGTTCTGATGAACTGGAAAGGGGTGGGGGAGACCACCAGAAGACGAGTGGAATGAAAGTGATGGTGTAGAAGAAACAGTAAGGACCAAGGACAGGGAGAGATTTGGGAGGAAGTGAGGGTGGGTGGTAAGAGAAGTTTGCAGTTGTCTGAGATGTGAAAAATCCATCAAAAATAGTAGATGTGCTTTCCATGTCCTAAAAGGGCTGCACTCGGATGATGGGTGACAAATACAGAGATGGCTTTGTCCCCACTGTGCTGTTGGGTGACTTCTGTGCCAGGCAAGAGTCAAAGCTAAGTGAGGGTCTCTACCCTCAAGGAGCACCCGTCCATTTGGGGAGGAAGACAGTCACAAGTTTAAGCCGTTTGTCATTGGAGCTTTACAACCCATACGGGGCAGAACAAACGTTTCATTGCTTCATACAGACCTTCAAATTTGTATGAAACTTATAATTGTCTATTCAATGTCATTCCATTCCATCTAGGCACTTAGGAGAACTACAAATCACAACACATATAAAATTCCCCTGGCCTATTTGTAGTAAATATAAATCCAGCTGTCTAAAAATAGCTATCCTACCTATTCCCTAAATTTCGAGGTCCCTCTCCCAGCCACCTATATCCATAGCACACATGTTCAGCTGTAGAGAACTAGCTTTCTAGTGTGACATGTGAACTTAGCCTTGAAAGAAAGGTAGGGGCTTTTCAAGAGGGATGGTGGGAGGAGGGCCCAGAACGAATGGAGTGGCAGAACGTTAGCTGAATCGCCTCAGTCACCCTCCCTTGCCCGCATTCAGGGAAAGGGGCTTGAGAATTGAAAGAAACCCCACAAAAGAAAATCCTAGTTTCTTCTAGGCTGAGTCTTGTACCAGGGCTCTCATTTATCTCCTTGGTACAGGGGTTCTGCTGCGGGTCAGTGAGCAGCTAAGCCCAGGCAGCCTTTCCGGAGGTGTCTGAACCTGGGCACCTGCAAGATTTGGCAGAAGCCCTCCCAAGGCTTATTTTGGTTTTGATTGCTCTCCTCACTGTCCACCAGCTAAGCACAGAAAGAACTTTGTAAACTGTGCCCCAAGAATAGTTTTGACTGGCTCCCTAGCTTTCTAAAGGAAGATATAAAAATTGCTTTTAAAATTTTTCTGTAGTGAGTCCACGGCATTGTTGACATTCTCTCTTCCTCATCATCTCCGTGGCCAACGTTTATTGAGCTTGGCATCTTGTGGGTTCTTTACATGTATGTCATCCTCATAAGAGCCCTGTATAGAAGCTATTATGATTAGCCCCCTTTCCAGGTAAGGGAACTGAAGCTTAGAGCTATTAAGGTCACAGGGCCAGTATGTAAGAAGGCAGGTGCCAGGATCCACCTGGGATTGGCCCTGGAACTCAAGCACTTACGAGTCCACACGACAGGCCATGCTGTCTTGGTCTTGAGGGCCTCTGTCCACACTCTGAAAACAATAATAAGAAACACTGACATCCTGATACTGTGTTTCA
Source organism: Lepilemur ruficaudatus (assembly GCA_963574885.1). Lineage (NCBI taxonomy): Eukaryota > Metazoa > Chordata > Mammalia > Primates > Lepilemuridae > Lepilemur > Lepilemur ruficaudatus. The sequence goes on from CAUYRT010072680.1 coordinate 108,776, forward strand.
GGCTTTGTTTTAAGGACTTCACATCTATCAATTCCATTAACTTCAAAACTACCCCATGAGGCAAACACTATTATTATCTACTGTTTTAGAGATTAAAAAATTGAGGCACAGAGAGGTTAAATAGCTTCGCTGATGTCAGAATTCTCACTTAAGCAGTGGGGCTCTTACTACTTTCTGGCACCATGCCTAAAAGAAAAGCGCCGACGTACACACGTATGACTTGCAAGGAAGGATCTTTTCAGGCATGATGCACACCTGGAGTGGACTCAGGGTGCCTCCACCGGCTACCTCCCCTAAACTGAGCCCAATAGCCAGAGAGTATGTGAATGACTGTCATGTACACATCCATTTGTAGACATCCCTGCTTTTGAGAACTCATGCATTGTGAGAAAGGAATCATAAATGCTTCCCAAACTACAGGAAGGGCTTAATTTTCAAGTGTTAATAATGTGAAACACAGGAGAAACATGTTCACACTGAGAAAATCCTGCAAGATATTAAGATTTTGTAAAATTAGCATAGTTACGCTCAAAGTTAGAAAAGAAAAAATTCCTTGTTGCTATTGATTAATAGCTTGTCTTATCCTAAGTGTAAAGCATTTTGGTTTTGTACCCTTTTTTCCTGCCATTAGTGAAAAAGAGAATCACTGGTATATATAGAGAAAAGAAATAAGGTGCACAAGAAAAAAAAGATAGAAGAAGGGAATGGATGGAGAAAGGAAAATGAAGTAGTTTTTTTCTTAGAGTGAACTATGACAGCGTGGAAATAGGAATAAAATTGGTCACCTAAAACTGTCTGGCCTTGTGATTACACAGATGATTCCCTTTGAAGTGATTAGTTTTATCTTCATAGGAAATACTTTGATTTAAGATTTTCAATATATATAACCTTCCTTAATCTTTGGATGGGATGTCCCAAGGTGACATTCAAAATTTATTTACAACTACTTTGACCAGAGCCCTGACCAGTCAGAGCAGATGCTCCCTATACGTAGTATCCATGCAAACCAGCCAGATCTCACCCTGGGATGTCATCAGCTGGAGTTTTAAAATGAGAACAATGGGAAAATAATATAGCAACATCACCCTCCTCAGATCACTTTTTCTCAAACTTAAATGATCTAAAACAGTCAGGAACCAGGAGAGCTAAGCAAAAAGACCACTGAGCAGCTAAAAGTACATAGAAGAAAGTCTACGTATCAAAGTTCACACACTTTGCTCATAGTAGCATTCTTATGAGTTAGTCTGCATGGGTGGTTTTGACTTTGAAACCACCCTTAATGCTCACCTTGTGTCCATCAATCAGTAGACTGGAAGCTGCGAATGGCAACTGCAGAGGAAAGGATGATTACTGGAGACAGTACACAGTGATGACAGCAAAGAGAGGCAAGGAGACAGAAGAATAGAAAGAAGCAACAACCCGACACACAAGAGTCTGGGGTCATTTAGTGCTGGGGCAGATGGCCCTGTATACCCTAATTGATGCCCCAGAGGCCAGAGCATCATTACAATTATATATTGATGATGGTGGGCTACCAAGATGAATTTGTGTTCCACGTAGAAAAAACCAAATCAGACAAAGAGGAATGCAATGAACAGAAAAACAATTATATACAAAGTGATTAAAATTCTTAAAAAAAAAAAAAAGACCTCTAGGTAATCTTTAAAAGAATGGCTTGTTTTGTAGAAATGCCTCCTAGGGTATGAAATAGCTAATGCTACTGTGTTTATGAGTCTGTTCATATAGAAACAAATGAGAATAGATTGTTCTGTAGAATAAAGGAAATGGTATTATCTATGAGAATGTTGACTACTGAGTTTTACAGGGAACAAGTAATCATGATGTAATAAGAGGGAGAAAACTGTATTTTCCAAAATTCCAGAGAGGCTGGAACAATGCAGCTGAACAGGTGGAGCTGCTCTCCACCTGAGAAGTGGTTGAGGAGGGTAGAGACAGACCGGGCCACACAGGGACGGGGCTGTGTGTGTGGTGAGTTCTGCCAGCCTGAGCTTTTGGAAGACAGTGGGGCCCAGGGGGAGCTGGCAAAATGCTGGAAGGCTGTGAGGTGCAAGACCTGGTCTCTCGTCAAACGCAAGTGTCCAATCAAGTTAGCAGATTCACAATATCCTTGTAAGAGATTGGGATCTTCTTCATGTGTGGAAAATGGCTAAGGAGTTAAAAATCTGTGTATTAGCTGGCTGGACCCTAAGTTAACCTGAGACTCTTTGATTTAGAAAAATTAGAAGAAATCAGGTCACGAATTTGTAGGAAATGTCAGGATGAGTAGTGGGTTCAGAATTTAGGGATTTGAACAAATTGACCTAAATTTCTGAGGCACAAGGGAGGCCAAGAGAAATTAGATCTTTCTCTCTCTCACATATATGTTTGCATGTACAGGTTTATATTTTTTCATGACAGATAGTGATTGAATATGTACTGAGTAATAGGTGTTATGCTAAATGCTTTTACATTCATGATTTCACTTAATCCTTAAACCAACTTTCGTGAGGTAGGAATTATTACAATGAGGAAGTTGTTGCTCAGAGAGGTTCATTAACTTACCTAAAGTAAAAGTCACACAGCCAAAGAAAGAATGGTTATTATAAAATATTCATTCTACCAAGCCCCAAGCGAATTTTCATGCACCACGAAAAGCTGCTCTTAATTCCAAGCCTACGTTGCCTCAAACAGCCAGGGTGTCTGTCTTCTGATTGTCAAGTTACTAAATCTTGACAACAATGAAGGAGAATTTTAATGTTCCAAGATTTCAATAGATCTGGAGTTTCTGTGGGAAATTGAAGACGCAGGTTTAATGTGGGACAAGGAGGACAGCCACATCTTGTAGATTTAAGGCGTTTGCCGTGTATACATGTTAGGAATCATTTTCTTCTGCAACTACCACTGCCAGAGATAAAGAATGAATGATACTGAGTTCACAGGGCCGATATCCATCTGCAGCATGTGCATTCCAGCCTCATAGGGATAAATACAAGGATGAGCTGATAATTGTGCCCTGATACACGGAAGAGGACGTATGATGCTTTCTCGATTAGTCTAGCGGCCGTGAATAATAATGCTATCCGTGTATTTACAGGAGGTAAAGTACTTAAAGCTCTATTGTTATTTGCACAGGAAAACAACTTTGAGAAAAGCATGTTTTCCATGTTAACCTGGCAATGTATGTTTATCTCACAGTGTATTGCCGGCCTTTTCTTTTCTAACCTGCATAAATTTCCTTGTATTTAAATTCGGCAGAGACGCTCTACCTTCACTTTGAAATGAGCGAGCTGCACAGAATGACAAACAGAGCCCGTGTTTCCTGACTTCCGACCCAGCTCAGGGTTTTTTCTTTTTTTTCTTTACATGACTCAGACAGGCTCTTGGAGGCCTACAGATAAAAGGCCCTATTAGAAGTTCAAAATATGACTGTTATTACCTCCTTTAATAAGGCTTCTTGCCAATTTTTCAAATGACTAGAGTCTGTTTGCTAATTATTACTCCGCAGTTTCTGCATTCATTTTCTTTCCCTGACGGAGCCTGATTCCAATGAACATGACGAAAAGTGCTAAAAAGTGTGTTTACTGCCATCTATAGGATGCAGTCGGGCTGCCAGGGCTGCAAATCCCCTTCCCGTGCAATGCTCGGGAAACTTCAGCTATAAAGCCACGCGGAAAGGTTCACGCATTGCAAGCCCTGGCATTGCTCTGAGCCTCCACGTGAAAATACCACTGAAAGATCATTTGTTTAAAGTTTGCCAGAAGTATAAGTTCATATTGCCATTTTAGGGCATGGGAGCAAGTTTTCCTTTATTCAAGGCATTATATTTATAGTCTCACATGGCCCATGGACCCCACTCATAACTAGGGCTTCCAGCCTATGATTTACCCTCACTTGTCCTAGCAGAAAATTCTAGATGTAAGAATGTTTTTGCTGGACAACTCTGAATATTCTGAAGAAAGCCAAGGACCAGGAAATGATAAATGCTCCTAAATGGCCCAAATAGATAACAAAGTAAGTATATGTGCTGTGGCCTATGAACTTGACTCATGAATTGGTCTTCCCAGGCTATTACAACAAATTTACTGTTTTAGTATCAGAAGCTCTTATTATCAGAGGCAGCACATTATAAGAGGGAGCAGGGGTTTTGAATGACAGACATTTAAGAGAAGCAAGAAGTGATGGTGCATATCCTAAACCCTAGGAAGAGAAGAAGAAACTATGAAAAAACAGATACAAGAGCTCCAAGAGAGCAAAGCAATCTGGACAATCACAACATAGTGTAGCGAGCAATGTTCACATTAATAACTCAATCCTCAAATAATGGCTGAATTTTGCTAGGTTTATTAAGTCATTAACATGAAAGAACAAAAAGATGTGACTATATACTTCACAGAAAGAGAAATATACATGGCCCTTAAAATGTGAAAAGACACTCAACCTCACTCACAGTAAGAGAGCCGCAAATTAAAAGCAAAGGAGATAAGGACAAACCACACACTGCAAGAAAATATTTGCAAAACAAATATCAGATGAAGGAATTGTGTTCAAAATATATAAATAACTCCTAAAACAAAACAATAAAAAAATGAACAATCCAATTCAAAGGTAGGCAAAAGATCTGAAGACACCTCACCAGAGAAGATAGACAAATGGCAAACAAGCATATGAAAAGATACTCAATGTCATCGGGTGAATGCAAATTGACATACGATGACAATGAGATGTCACTGCACATCTATCAGAAGGGCTGAAATCCAAAGCACTGACAGCACTAAATGCTGGCAAGGATGTGAAGCAACAGGAACTCTCACTCAGTGCTGTTGGGAATTCAGAATGGTACAGCCACTTTGGAAAACAATTTGGCAAGTTTCTTACGAAGCTAAACATAGCCTTACCATACGATCCAGCAAACAGGCTGTGAGATTTTTATCTAAATGAGTTGAAAACTTATGTCCACATAAAAACCTACACATGAATGTTTGTAACAGCTTTATTCATAATTGCCCCAAATTGGAAGCAACCAAGATGTGCTTTAATAGATGACTGGATAAACAATTGTGGTACATCCATACAATAGAATATTATTCAGTGCTAAAAAGAAATGAGCTATTAAGCCATGGAAAGGCATGGAGGAATATAATGCATATCGTCAAGTGAAAGAAGCTAGTTTTAAAAGGCTCCTTACTGTATAATTCTAAGCTATACGACATTCTGAAAAAGGCAAAACTATGGAGACAGTAAATGATCAGTGTTGCCAAGGATTTGGGGGAGGGTGCCAGGGAGGAGTGGATAGGTGGTGCACAGGGGACTCTTAGGGCAGTGAGGATACTCACGGGGATACACGTCACTACACATTTGTGCAAATTTGTACAACACCAAGAGTGAACCCTAAGGTAGTTAATAATAACTTATCAACATTGGTTTATCAATTACAAGAAACATACCATGCTAATGCAAGATGTTAATAATAAGGGAAACTTCACGGGGGGTGGAAAAGAGGTCTATAGGAACTCTGTATTTTTTGCTCAATCTTTCTCTAAACCCAAAACTGCTCTAAAAAGTAGTCTATTAAATAAAGAAAAGGAGGGATGGACAAAGATTTATAAGAAAAAATGGAAGCAATAGGAAAGCAGGTGTTACAATCCTAATGTCAGACAGAGTAAAATTCAAGCCAAAACATATTAGCGAGACAGAGAAAGACACTTTATGAAAGTCACATCCTATAATGAAAATATATTTCAAAAAATTAAATGCACTAATATCCTTTACTCACTGATGAACAAAAATTTAAAAGAAAAGTTTGGTTATATAGTGTGTTGATGAAGCTATGGGGACACAAGTCCTCTCATACAGTGATGGCAAGAAGGAAAAATTGATGTAACCTATGAAAGGTGATGTGATAATAGTTATCCCAGCGACAAATGCACATATCTTTTCTCAGAGCCAGTGATTCTCTTCTGGAAATTTAACCTACAGATATAGTCGAACAAGGGCAAAATGGAGTAAGCACAGAGATGAAAACTGCAGCATTTTTTGTAATAGCAAAAGATTGGAAACAACTAGATGCTCTTCAATAGGAGACTACTTAGTTAAATAATGCTACACCTATACAATGGGACCGACGCTGCTATTGTGTAGAATAAGGCAGCTCTTCCTGTATTGATGAAGAGTAAGGATCAAAAGGTAAGTTTTAAGAAAAATTAGGTGCAGTAGAGCATCACAGCCTGCTGCCTGTGTGTTTGTGTACACATGGACTGTCACAGGAAGGGTGATGCCCCTGTAACCTGGAGATGGTGGAAACTGGTAGCTCCTGGTAGGGATGGGGACGTGGGGGCTGGGACCCTGGGGTGGGAGGAAGACTGAACAGTCACTCTCAAAATCACCCTTTTGTTTCTATTCTGGGGGAAAAATGATAAAATACAATTTTAAAATAAAGGAGACAAGAAGAGGGTGTATAATACATCTTGGGATGTTTCCATTTACTCTTTTTAAAATGTTGATCTTTAAGATGCTGTTTAGTTCTAGTTATCTGGACAATCTAATTATGTGGAACACCTCATTTCCTGACGATGCTGAATGAATAAGGATTGCTCTAGTTTGCTGACTTATGCACAATTACAAAGTTAACATTATCATCATAACACAGAAGAGATAGGAATTTAGAACAAAGGATGGGGCTACTTTTCAACAAAGGCATTAAGGCAGAAAGACTTTGGGTAAAGTGGAGAGTCTGTAATTCTCACACTGAGCGAGGGATGAAGGCAGAATGAACAAAATATACGAGCCTTGTGGGAAGTGCTATGCTGCTTCTGGGTGTCACAGCCCAGGCTCTGTCCACAGAACAGCAAAGCCAGCTGCTATCTTCCCAAGAAGCAGCGCTGACAAGGGGAACGGGTGCTTTGAAGGGTGCTGTGAAGTAGGCAAAGGCATCATTCCTGCCCTCGGGGAGCTTGAAGCCTGGCACTGGCTTCAGGGCACAGCACAGCACTTGAGAATGCAAATGTGCCCACCACACATGAACTCAAGTGTCAAGCGACTCCCGTGAAATAATAGAGCAGAAGTTGGCCATTGGCTGACAGAGGTTGCAGATATGTGCCTCTAGCATGTTCTAAAAATATGAATGTTTCATATAAAAATTCTTATTTTTGGCTTCCTTTGAAAAATTGGATAATCTAACAGTCTAGGACTTGCTTTTCTTGCATGCTAACAACCCACTGGAGCTGTGCAGGGACTGTCGCTTTTGTGTGGAACACAAGCTCCACAGGTAACCATGGTCCCTGGCACTCCCTCTTGCCCTACATGGGGACTACCTCGCTCAATTACATGCCTGGCCTCTATAGGCATTTCAATTTGCAAACCTGAAACTAGACTCAAGAAGGGTTATTTTGGAAAATTGTCTTGAAGTAGAAGATGCTTGAACAGATTTTGAAAGGCAGAAGCTAGTGGCTTGATGGATTGGTACACAAGGCATTTTAGAGTGAAGCTTCTTGGAAGACCAAAAATTGGGCCAATCACAGGCACCTGTGCTTGGGAACAACAATGCTGAGGGAGCAAGGTCCTAGATGTCCAGCAAATATTTACTGAGCTCCTGCTGTGTGCCAGGCGTCTGATAGGAACACATCTGTGAACAAGACACATGGTTTCCTACCTCATGGAGCTTGCAGCCTACTAGTGGGGGTGGCCAGTCCGTGAGAAAACAAACTCTTACATGTTGATTCACAAACAGTGGCTAGTACTACGAAAGAAATAGACAGAGCACTGTTGTCATCAAGAATTACATTGAAGGTGGTCAGGAAAGGTGACACAGAAGCTGAGACCTGAACAATGAAAAGGGTCAGCCAGACAAGGAATGTGATCAAGCAGATGTCAGGTGGAGGGGACACCATGTGCAAAGGAGTCTCCCAGAGACTGGAAGGACAGCGTCCAGAGCACAGTGACTGAGCAAGGAGGACAGTGGCATGAGATGATCTTGGAGAAGGAGGCAGAGTCAGACCACAGAGGGGTTTTAAGGATAGGAATGACACGATTTGATTTACAGGTCTGAGGGACCTGAGAGATCACCCCAAGGAAAGACGAGACAAGCAACACAGGAGGAAGGCAGGGAGGCAGCATAGGAGAGCTAGCAGAGCTGCTGGTGGGGCTCCTGTGCCGTCTTACCAGGACTAGCAGCACAGCAGCCACAACTCCCCTTTTGACACGCAGCCACACCCACCCTCTCCTGCGTTTTTCTTTCATCTCTCCTCTTGGTGCTCGTGTTTCATAACTTTCCCCTATGATGGAATGGCTGTCAGGGGAGAGTGGCTGGCTTCCCTCTCTTTTTTGCCTCCCCTGCAAACACATACACACACACACACACACACACACACACACACAAACACACACACCGTGAGTTCAGTTAGCCACGCGCAGGACGGCAGCACAGGTGCAGAGGAGCAGCAGGGTGAAGTGAGCCAGCCACAGCAGTTAGGTAAAGCGTCACTCCTTGGTGGAGGGCTGGGAGGTCTGAGACTAGAGGAGTTTTAATATGATTTGGGAGACTACTGGGATCCTTTATGGGAGTGCAAAGAGGAGAGTGATGTGATCCAAGTAACACTGAAGGAAGATGGTTCTCGATGGCATGTGTCCAACAGAGGAGAGGGGACCCCCAACCTGGAGGAGCAGGGGAAGGTAATTGTGAAGCAGGGAGTCCAGGAGTGAGTGATTACGGCTCAGACTGGAGATGTGGGAAGGAGAGGGAAGACAGGAGAAGGAACAGCAGGATTTAATGTGGACCTGAAAGTGCGCTGGGACTTTATTTGACAATACCAGGAGCTAGAAACGGATTGGGGGCAGCAAGATAGGAAGAACAAAGGTAGGAAGGCAGGTGTGATTACATGGGTGCTGAAGGGACAGCCACGACAAACACTTAATAGTCCACTCAGGATCGCTCCTGTGGGAACCCAAGCTCCCACCACCACCCTGATGGTCAATTACTGTCTCCCGTGTGTGTCTGTTTCTATTCTTGTACCAAGCACGAATCTGTGTCATAATATGTCTTTGTCTGTCCATGCCTGCCACTAATCTGTGAGCTCCCTGAAGACAGAGGCCCCATTCTACTCCCTTTCTATTCCCAGGGCTTGGTTAGCACGGGGCCTGGCCCTTCACAAGTACTCAACACGTTTTGGTGAATGAGTAAATGAATGAATGGAAACTTTCCAGAGCCCCAGCCACAGCACAACACTGTAAAACGTACAAATTTTGTGGCAGCTGCAGCATCCCTTGAACACTTGCAGAGATCAAGTTACAGCTGAGAGCCTCACAAAGCCCCAGCCATTACCGCAACTGACAGGTGGTCCTGGGAGTAGGGCTTGGACTGCGGAGGACTTGAGGCTGGAGGAGTTGAGATAGTACTGGGGGGATTTGAGGTCAAATTGCAGGGTTGTTTAAACACCTTAGGGTTACAAATGGGCTTTTACCCTTAAAATCCTATCTACAAATATATAGCCTTAAATGGTCCAAATAGCCCTCTTAATGATGTTAAATCTGAGCATTAGTAGAGGTCATAGGAAACGCTTTGCATATTCTCATCCTGTTGCTTTCACTGAAATTATATTTGCATTACAATGAAATGTAAAACCTGGAAAATACATAAAAATGCTATGCCACCAGCCAACATCAACTAAATTTGTTAAACTTTCTAGATAACTACCATTGATTCAGGTTTTACTATGTGCCAAGGACTGGGCTTTATATACATTATAGCATCTAATATTCACAACCAATGCACAAGATAGGCACTATTGCTCCCATTTTGTAGATGAGCAATCTGAGGCTTAGGGAAGTTAAGCTACTTGCCCACTGGGTATGTGATACTATGGGTTCACCTTTGGTTATGCAACCTTCTAGTCAACAATGACAGACAAGCCTGGGGAGGACGGAGAGGTGGGGCTGCAGAGAAAGTGAGAGTTGTCTCGGAATGATCATGAATGGGAGCCCTTGGAGCAGCCCAGTCCTCCTAGAGAACACACGCAGAGGGAGAGAGAGTGCTGTACTGCACTTTAGAGTGGGTCCCTGGGGAACACCTTGGGAAATAGAAGAGGAGACAACCGTGGGGCCAAATGATTTTTCCAAGGAACAGTCAAGGGGTCTACTCAAGGTTCACAGCCTTAACACACTGATAGTAGGGCCTCCCGCTCCTGTCTCTATTTCTCCCCACCTATTCCTAACCACCCCTTCCCAATGGATGAACATTTGGATTAGATGACAACAGCGTTTTCAATTCTATCCATAGAAAGCATCTTGTGATTTTAAAAGGAGCATGGACTTTGGAGTTTGCTGTCCTGGGGTTCAGATCTCAGCTCCATTCCTTGCTGGCAGTGTGACCTTGGGGAGGATACTTAACCTTTGTGAACCTGCTCTTTACCAACATCATGAGGTTACCAACATCATGAACTTGCTTCACCAGCTTTAGATTGGATAAGAGGATTTGGTAACAAATGCGAGGACTTTTGTTTTCAGAAACATGGGAAGATAGATGTGCAGAACCCAGTACAGGACTCCCCAAAATGCTAGATAAAACATAATAAGTACTTTTTGAAAAACATGACCATTATGGCAATAGAGTAAATAATTTGAGGCCAGAAATGATGTGAAAGCAGAATTCTAGGATATAAGCTAGTGCTGAGTAACAAATTACACTACAACTTAGTGTATTAAAATGATAAACATTTATTATCTCATAATTTCAGTGGGTCATAAATTTGGGAGGTGCTTGCCTGGGTGACTTTGGCTCAGAGGTTGCAGTCAAGATATTGACTAGGGCTATAGTCTCCTGAAAGCTTGACTGGGGCTGGAAGATGGCTTCCAAGTTGGTGCACTCACATGACTTTTGGAAGGAGGCCTCAGGTCCATGAGATGCATGTCCCTACCTAGAGCTGAGTGTCCTGGCAGTCAATCTGGAATCTGAACTCTAGACGAAAGCATAGCAGTACTTCAGAAAAGCATGAAATATGGAAAGAGTGTAACAGTGAAAGTGGCAAATAGTCATGTAATATGCCTTCCAAGAAGCAAATGAAACCCAAGAATGGCATCAAAACAGCAAAACTGCACTTTTTTTGGCCGTTGCAATGGCAAGGGATGGTTTGTACATGCCCGGGGGTCTTGGAAACCTGCCATTGCCCAAGGCCAACCAGGCAACAACAGTGAAGCAATGAGAGGCAAGAAATGCCCATCAGCATGTAACTTTCCACATAGTGGCTGCAGAAATTCAATTGTTGGTTTTAAACTGGACTTTTCCTGTTTCCACATGAAGCATACCAGGAAAAGTTCAGTTTAAAATCATCAATTGAATTTCTGCTGGCACCAGACTTCAAACTATATTACAAGGCTATAGTAACCAAAACAGCATAGTATTGGCACAAAAATAGAGACATAGACCAATGCAACAGATCATGGATATAAAACCTTCCACATACAGCCACAAAGCACACAACAGCAGACAACAATATACACTGGGGAAAAGAATCCTATTCAATAAATGGTGCTGGGAAAATTGGATAGCCACATGCAGAAGAATGAAACAGAATCCTTATCTCTCACCATTCACAAAAATTAATTCAAGATGTATAAAGGACTTAAATGTAAGGCATGAAACCATAAGAATTCCAGAAGAAAATGTTGGAAAAACTCTTCTAGCTCTTGGCCTAGGCAAAGAATTTATGAAGATGACCCCAATGACAATCATAGCAACAACAAAAATAAATAAATGGACTTGATTAAATTAAAAGGTTTCTGCACAGCCAAGAAAATAATTAACAGAGCAAATAGACAACCTACAGAAAGAGAGAAAATATTTGCATGCTATATGTCCGATAAAGAGCTAATAATCAGAATCTACAAAGAACTTAAGAAAATCAGCGAGTAAAAAATCAAACAACCCCATTAAAAAGTGGGCAAAAGTCAGGAATAAAAGAAGGTAGATGAATGGCCAATAAGTGCATGAAAAATGCTAAACACCATTAATTATCAGGGAAATAAAACCACAATGAGATATCATCTTACCCCAGTTAGAATGGCTTTCATTAAAAAGTCCCAAAGCAATAGATACTGGTGTGGATGCAGAGAGAAAGGAACAGTTATACAAATTCAAACTAGTTCAACCTCTATGGAAAATAGTATGGAGATCTCTCAGAGAACTGAAAGTAGATCTACCATTTGATCCAGCAATCCCACTATAGATATTTACCCAAAAGAAAAGAAGTCATTTTATCAAAAAGACACCTGCATTTGAATGTTTATTTAAGCACAATTTACAATTGCAAAGATGTGGAATCAACCGAAATGCCTATCAATTCATGAGTGGATTAACAAAATATGCTATATGTATACCATGGAATACTACTCAGCCGTGAAGAAGGAAACTTAATGCCTTTTGCAAAAATCTGGATGGAACTGGAGACCATTCTTCTAAGGGAAGTATCTAAAGAATGGAAAAATAAACACCACATGTACTCACTATTAAACTGGAACTAACTGATGTGCATAAACAGAAGTAAATCTCAAAGGAATTCAAGCAGAGGGGAGGGGAGAGGATGGGATGGGGAGAAACCTACCTCATGAGTACAATGAACATTATCTTGGTGAAGGTCACACTTTTAACCCGACTTGAACATTACAAAAGTGATCCATGTAACCAAAAACATTTGTGTCCTTGTAATACTTTGAATTAAAAAAAAACCTGAACTTTTCTAAAATGCAAGAGAGATACAGGTTATATATTTGGCAAGAGCTATTTTGCTGATGATATTAGAGGAGAAAAGAACTTGGGAGACAATATATAGTTCAAACTCCTAATTTTAAAGGCCAGGAAACTGATTCCCAGAAAGGAGAAGCAACTTGCTTACAGTTAGATATACTGGGACTAGAAACCACGCTTCCTGTGGGTCCTGCAAATTGTCTTTGCTCTGTGAGGCATAGGGGAGTTAAGCACCCAAATGAAAGCATTCTCTCAGCCATGACCTCCAATACAGTGATTTCTTGCCCCGTGCTCTCACTCACATCCAGGCAGCTCAGGGAAATGCCTTGAATGAGCCAGTGGGAGCATCCTGGAAGCTGTTCTCAGTTGGAAAACCTTGGTCAGCTAGGACTAAGATCAAGACCATCCGCCTGCCCAGGACTCTGCAGGAGTGTTGAGGAGTTTGGGTTTTATTTGTGTTAGTGTGGATGGTTAATTATGCAGATGGGTGTCTATTAAGTGCTCTTGGCATACAAAGCAGGTCTAATGGTAACACTGGTTTGCTTCCATACTGCCCAGTGAAGAGCAGATCATTTCCAGGAACTTTTACACAAGAATTACAAAGTATTCACACAGGCATGACATTCTCTTCATTTTGAATGCTCTACATTTTCTTTACTTGGATTTGAAACAGCATAGAGGTGGGCATGCCCTTTGTATACATCTCCCTGTGTGTTTCATATCAGATAATGTGTTGAATATACCATGTGGGGTAAAATCACTTGCTATGCCCCATGCTCCCAGGCTTCACCTCGTCTGCCTGATTCTGGAAGATCAGAAGCCCCACATTGAGGTGCCCTCCAACTAACAATTGCATTATTTTGCTAATGGTGACCTGCATCTGGGTTTCTTATCATTTTTATTTCCTGGGAGCAATAGCCACAGATTCCATGGGAATCAAACTAGAAAGAGGGCAAGTCACAGTGCAATTTTCCTGGCCTCTATTTTCCTTCCAAGTGAAGATTCCCTGGCTGGGGTCTGTCTGCAGCAGCTTGAAGAAATTTGGAGCTGAGTGAAAGAGGAAACATTGTGCTCAGATGGACTGCGTGGATATTCTAGGAGAAGGTGCTGTATAAAAACCACAACACACTGAGTATAAGGGACTTATTAAACTTTCATGTCCTTTCAGACAACTCTGGAACTGTTCCTTCCCATCCCTTCTCTCCTATCCTCTCCCTTTCCCCTCTGGCAAGGCCTTTCTGGCAAGAAACATACTCTGTCCTCCTAGAAACAGGGCAGAGCTTCTTTTCATTCTGGACATAGGTTTGCATGGTTTAAAAAAATAAACCCCAAAGAGCAAATTGGAATAGACTTTCTAAAGGGAAACTGGCAATATGTATGAAACCCCAAAAAACAATTACAGTAGGGGAATTTATCCCAAAATCACAATCAGACTCACACATAAAGTTCTAAGTACAAAGATAGTCATCATGGTGTTGTTTACGTGAAAGCCATGAAATTCCAAAGTTTCTAGTGAGCGAGGTCAGGTAACATCTCTCCTGCCTAAAATGCACTAGCATCCTCTAGTCTAAGAGGTCGAACACAAGGCTAATTGAGGAGCTGAAGAGCCTCTTGAGGATAAAACACTTGAAACCTTGTCTTTCTTTAAGGTCGAGGCATATATAGGCATATCTTATGACTGTGGCCCCCGTGGGAACCAGATGGGGGGAATCCTAAAGTGAATTTCATCATAAAAAGAGAAAGCAAGTCTCTGGCTTAGCAACAGGGCCTCATTATTAGAAGGAAACGGTGGCTCTAAACACAAAATTCTGGCTGATACCAGCACGTGAACCAACCCCTCTACTCTAGTAAGGTGGCCAGTTATTCAGACTTGCCTAGGAATGAGGGGTTTCCTAGAATTTGTGACTTTCAGTGTTCAAACCAGTAAAGTCCCAGCAAACTGGTCATTCTATCCTTTACTGGGGAGGGCTTGGGTGGGCACTCAGAGAAAGTAGTTATGTGAGAATTAATAAAGCGTGTAGTCCAACGTGGGACACAGCGGGCTTCAGGGGACCTTGCTATGGGCTCCTAGCTGAGCACAGTGAAGATATATTTTCCTTCTCACTTCACAGGGTGGTAGCAGCAATAAAGATCATCCATTTTGAAGTGCATTAATGGTATTTTGGTTGTACCAAAATTTGGAGTAGCAGATTTTGAGAACATGGTGCTGAGTTGAAACAACAGGAGCCAAGTGCCAGACCAAAGCACATCCCTACGGAACTGTCAGTCTTGGGGCCTCATTGCCCTGTTCCGCAGGCCAGAGAAGCAAGCAATAGCCAGGAATGATCCCACGATACATGCCAGCATTCCTGGGGATTCTTGGGAATACTTAAGGAGTAAAACTCTGAAAAGATGGGATTTGGGCCCTTAATGATATTAAATTTGGGGAACTAATGTTGCTATTAATGCATTTGTACTCATTGGCTAAAAATACCTAAGGCATTTAGGTCACATTTATGAGTAAAAAATTAAAGCAAATGTCTGATAATAGGAAATTGATTAAATAAATTATGGTATTTATAGTCATTTGGAATGAAGATGTAAATGTATATACATAGAGACATGTAAAGAGAGTTACAATATTATTGAATGTAATACAATTAGTATGTAAAATATGGCCCTATTTTATTACAGAATAGCTACATTTTTAATTTAGATGCACATATATAGATGACCAAAAGGGTCTAGAAAATTAAAAATTAAATGAACTCTGCAGAGTAGGATTTTGAGTCACTTACACTTTTACTATTTCAATTATCTTTCAATGTTATAATTTTTCTAAAAGAGCACACATAACTTATACCACACACACACAAACACACACACACACACACACATGCACACACACACATACATAAACTGCTGGCACATGCCATAAAGCTGCAGCTTCCTAACACCTTTTCATAAAAAAGTCATCATATCCACAATTTTAAGCAGTGTTCAAATTGAGCACTGATACCTTGAATATTGTATTCATAATGAACAAATCATCATTAGGCCTGAGCTAGAGGGCAAAAAATCATATATCTCAGTTCTTATGACCATCTACATTCAGAAATTGGAGAAAAAAGTTAGAACTCCTCTTCCATTTTGTTGGCAAAGGTTTCTTCCATGCCTGGAATTATATGACTCACAGGACTGGCAAGCTGGATAGACGGGGAAGCACTCCAGCCCACACGGCACTCCACGGAGGCCCAGCAAACCTGGCAAATGGCGGGGGGCTATGGGCAGAACATGGGCTGGGGGAGGGGTCCATCCAGGCTCTGCCTGGACAGAGCTCCAATGTCTGTCATCTCAGAGCTTTGCAAGGAATGGACAAGAAGCAGGCCCTCAATATGTGTTTGCTGCATTCCTTAAGCAACACCAACAACCACCAGATGCCATGAGCACTTCATCGTGTTCCCTACACTAAGCATTTTGCATGACACTTTATATATATGCATATATATTACCTCTATTTTGACCACACCTGAGCAGTAGGTAATACCCTCATTTTAAAGACAAGAAAACCAGGGCTCCGAGCAGCTTCATAACTTAATCACCACTCCGTGTCCTGCTGATATTGTGCAGTGGCATTTGTAATTCTGGGTTTGTCAGCCCTTTATGTTCCTAGCCCAGAGCCAAAGGAAAGCAGCCAAGTCGCCATTCTGGGAAAGGGCACATGCTGGCGCTCTGTATTAGGATGCTGTGCCCCTGCTTGCTGATGGCTCAGACAGTGGAAATTAAAGGACACAAAAGCTCCTCTGCTTGTCGTCTGCAACATGCCTTTACTGTTGATGAGCAGGATTCAGAGAGCTTAAGAATTGCATACTTAACAGAAGCTCATCCAAACCTATTTGGTCTGGATAATGGGCTGGAAATCAAGCTCTTGCTGAGAGTTTCTAGTTCAATCAAGTCAGAAAATTACATGAATCTCAATTTTTTAAATACGTATATTTTACAATGTGATTGAAGGAGTACTTTGGTCTTGAGTTGTTCCCAGCTAGCCCACATTTCTCCATTCCTTACCTAGCATTGAAAAATTCACAGGGATCTATCCTACAAGATTTAATCGTATTCAATCTGCCAAGAAAGGGATACTTGCTTAAGGTACTTGGTCCATCAGAGGGTATCAAGAGACTTAGGCTAACTTCAGTTCATGGGAATGTAGAGAATTTTTATTTTTATGCCCATTAAAGTCTTTAAAAATACTGTTTGTAGAAGCCACAGATTGGAACACAGAAGCTCCTAAAAGCAAACCCTTGCTCCCCACCCCCAAAAAGGAGGAGACTGGAAGGAAGGGACGGAGGAAAGAAGGAAGGAAGGAAGCAAGGGAGGGAAGGAGAGAGGAAGAAGAACACTGAGAATGCAGTCAATCATGTAAGTAATGGCACCTCTCATAAATATATAGATCACTTTTCTCCCTATCAAAGATACTAAATTATGTGAAAAGGCATCTTGGCTACTATGTACAATGGAAGGGGGGAAGCATTGTAAAACAGAAAAGATCACACTAGTAATTTAAATTCATTAAGTGATGAGGATTTCTGGCAATATACATAAACAGAATCATGTTCTTCGAAAGGTTGGGCCTTCAGTTCAAAAACTCTGTGCAAGTCTCTTTTGGATTACCTGGTGAAGTACTGCAACTCAAGCACTGAAGTCCGCAGTTTAGAAGGCATAAAGTTTAAATCAAGGCATTTTGCCTCTTTCTTTGTTGGGCTGTCTCAGGCAACTTACATAGGGACTTTAGTTCCTCGTGGATCCTAAAACTGCAGAATTGCCTCTAGTCATTTAGTTTTCTGAATCTGCACAAACATCACCCACATTTACTTAGGACAATATGTCCTACCTCTCATCAACCTCTATTTTTTCTACATTTTGATTAATATTTACCTATGGGAAAGACAATCAAGTCTTCTCTTGCCCTGCATTCAAATTCTTCAAGGCTCAGAGTGTTACAACAAGCAGAGATCTTAGCAAAGAAGCTGTTCCAACCCCTCTATTTTACAAGGAAGGAAACTGGGGTCAGAGTAGTTGTGAGACTTACCTACGGTCACAGAACAATTTTCTGCAAAAGATAAATCAGTATGGGTCATGGGAAAAGGGCTCTGAAGTTACACAGACTGGATATAAGCCCCTGCTCTCTTCCTAGCCTATGTGGCCTCAGGCAAAACCATATAACCACAGTTTCTATAATGTCATCTATAAAATGGGGACAATAAAATATATATTAGGGGTTGGGCGGACTGGCCTAGGATAGACTTTCAATAAATGTCAACCTCCTTTCTTTAAAAGACAAGACGCCAAACATGTAAAATATTCTGAGAGATTAAGATGGACAAATTTCCCAATTTATTTTAGGCTATGTGTAAATGAGGAAGGACTTCTATTCTTAATTGATCTCTAAAACTCTTTTCATTTTCTAAAAACACTGTATCTCCACAGGAACTCCCTGAAAACAATATATTTCCACTAGTGGCAGAAGCTAGGATTCTTATGCTTCCCTTTGGTGCCTGGGAAGTGCTTTTCCCCGACATTGTGGGAAGGCAGGGATTCCTTGACATTGGCCTGTGTACCCTGGATGTAGCTCAAGATCCAGAGGATGGGCCCCTTGAGTTTGATAAGATTCACACAGTAATCATTGAAAATCAGGCTGAGCATTTGGTGAGGAATCAGGACAATTACCAGATGAATGGACAAGTGTAAATATGAAACAGAGCCTGAGCTTCAAAATGAAAAAGAAAAAAAAAGAAAGATATTGGCAATAATTGCCCAGTGAACAGCAGTTCCAGCCATAATAATGTATGTATTAATACATATATATACACACACA
This sequence comes from Lepilemur ruficaudatus, assembly GCA_963574885.1. Taxonomy (NCBI): domain Eukaryota; kingdom Metazoa; phylum Chordata; class Mammalia; order Primates; family Lepilemuridae; genus Lepilemur; species Lepilemur ruficaudatus. The sequence continues at coordinate 127,363 of CAUYRT010072680.1, forward strand.
TCTCAAAGTAGCAGGAGAGTGATGATATCAGGAACAATAAGTGGCTTAGGCCTCAAAGAAACAAATCATTCCTGCACAATAGCCTTCTTTGACAGAGTTATGAATAGGCGAAGGAGAAATGCGAGAGATGTAATATATCTTATGTTGGTAAAGATTTGATATGTCTCAGGAAATTTTATTTGCGAAATTAGCTACACGATCACAAAGAAAGGTTATTGATAAATTGCAAAGTATCTGGTTGTAGCGAGGTGCAGAGAGGGCTGTCGGGGATGGTCTTATTTAACGCCTTCATCATTAATTTGGAAGAAGGAGTGAATCTCTCTCTGCATTTATGAAAATTGCAGTTTATACCAAATCAGGACGTGGTATGAACACTGATCAGCCAAAGACTGACACAAAGGGGTCCCAAAAGAAAGGGGAAAATTGAACACAATCAACAGCCAACTGAGGAAAATGGTATTTTAAGGTCTGTTTTGATTTCCCTGTTCTCATACCTGTGAGTTGAGTGGGAACTTGATAGCAAAGTAGGGCTGCACAGACTTGGAGGAAAAGAAGAATAGAAAGGAATCTGTTAGACACACACTTGTGGGGACTAGTATTTGCAGGGGGCCCACCCTGTGCCCAGTTCTACACTCTGTTATCTTTCAGAAGGCTTAAAAGTAAGAAAACATAAATTTATTCCATGCCATAGCTCTTAATTTTGTGTAGATCCAAGTTTTTGTGTGATATCATATTCCTTCTGCCTGAAAACCTTTGAAAACATTTCCTGCGGGGTAGATATGCTGGCAATAAATACTATATTTCTGTTTGTCTAATAATATCTTTATTTCTCTTTAATTTTTTTAAAAGATATTTTTACAGGTGTAGAAATCTGGGTTGACAGGTTTCTTTCTGCTTTTAATTTTTTGTCACTCCAATATCTTTTGGTTTGTGTGGTGTCTGGTAAGAAGCCTGCTGTAATTCTTTTTTGTGTTTCTGTGTGTTCAAATTCTTTTATTCTTAATCATTCATTCCTATGCTATGTGGTCTGTATATTATTAAATTCCTTTTGTCTTATCTGCTCCTGAGTATTACCTGAACTCTTACAACCTGCTTTCCACTCTTTTTAGATAATATGTTTCTCATTAGCTACATTAGCTCATTCTCCTACAAAGGATATGATAGAGGGAAAAAATAAAAGAAAAAGTAATAAAATTGTTGAAATTCAGAGAACTC